>APFE030263476.1:0-43315 GCA_000404065.3 Pinus taeda | reverse complement strand
TATATATTCGCGTTTCCCTATTTCCAAAATTTGGGGAGGTCGCGTTTCGTATCGCTTCCCGTTTCGGAAACTCGTACCCGTTTCCCCATTTCGTGCAACTTAGGTGGAGGCATTATCTCTTTAGCAGGGAATTTACGCTCATGACAGACAATAGCGGGCTCAAATATTTGTTTGGACAACTGAAGTTGATTGCTAGGCAAGCAAGATGGTTGGCAACGCTTAGCGAATTCGACTTTGAAATCAAGTACATAAAAGGTAAAGAAAACAAGGTTGTTGATGCTTTGAGCAGAAGAACCCAACTAAATCACTTGGTAGCTATAAGTTCTTACGCGACTGATCTGATAGAAAAAGTCAATAGTGTTGGACTGCAAGATGAGAAACATCAGGAAGTGAAAGAAAAGTTGACGCAAAGTGTTGAGGATGAAGAATATCACCTCACTGAGGACAGCCTAATCAGTGTCAAAGGCAAAATTTATGTGCCTAACAGTGATGAAATGGAAAGGTTGATAATGAAAGAGTTCCATGTTAAGCCTTATTCAGGCCACCCAGGTCATCAAAAGACCCTTACAACCATTAAAAAGCACTACTATTGGTCAAATTTGAAGAAGGAAGTGGCTGATTTCGTGGCAAGATACATGGAATGCTAGCAAGTAAAGGTCGAGTGCAAGAATCTGACAGGATTGTTGCAGCCTATCCCTATTCTAGAATGGAAGTGTGAGGAAATTTCTATGGATTTCATTACAAGATTGCCTAAAACATCCGAGCAACATGACACAAACATGGTAGTGGTGGATAAGCTGAGCAAGGTAGCTCATTTTGTAGCAGTCAAATCCACTAATTCATCTAGTGACATAGCACAAATCTTCATAAAGGAGATTGTGAGGTTGCATGGCATCCCCAAGAAGATTGTGTCAAACAGAGATGCTAGGTTCACTTCCATGTTTTGGAAGGAATTGTTTGCAGATATGGAAACAAAATTGCCATTTAGTACAGCCTATCATCCCCAAATAGATGGGCAAACGGAGAGGATTAATAGAATTCTTGAAGACATGTTAAGAATGTATATAATGCATCAGCCCAAGAAGTGGGACGAATATCTTCCACCTGTGGAATTTTCATACAACAATGGATACCAAGAATCCCTAAAGATGAGCCCATTTGAGGCATTGTATGGCAGGAGTTGCAACACTCCTATTAGCTGGAGTGGTCCAATTAATAGGGTCCATGTAGGACCTAATATGCTCAAGGATATGGAGCAACAAGTCTGGATCATAAAACAGAATTTGAAAGTGGCACAAGATAGGCAAAAAAGCTATGCAAATCAGCATAGAGTGCACGAAGAGTTCCAAGTTTGGGAACATGTTTACCTGAGGATTAAATCCAAGAAGAGTTCCCTAAGGATTGGGACATGTGTCAAGTTGGCACCACGGTATTGTGGGTCATTTGAAATCCTTGAGAGGATTCGACCAGTGGCATATAGGTTGGCTTTACCTCCTTCAGTTAGAGTGCCATAGAGCAAGTTTGTTGATTTGGGGTAGCATTGGATGTGCTCTAGGCCTCAAATTTGGCAGGGAGGCTTGGGCACATGCATTCCAAAGAACCCAGAAACCGTCTTGGGAAATTCCACCTAGAGACGATTTTATTAAAATAATTAATATTTTTTAAGGAGTTCCTAAGTCTAAACTTAGGAAAATTAAAATTTTAATTGGTATTAATCTAATTGTGGGTGTAACTTCTAGAAGAAGACGGAGATCAAACCAAAACGATCTGAGCCTTTGATTAGGACTTAATTTAAGCCGTTGGTTGTCCAACAGAAAGATATAAGAAGCGGCTTGAGAGTCATTTGGAAGACATGCCAGAGAGAGATCAAGAGATCGAATTTTTGAAGTGAGAAGTTCTCAGGAGGAAATTCAATTGAGGAGATTTCTTACAGTTGAGGGGCAGTGATAGTTGGGGTTGGAGTATCTTCTTCGGGACCCCGAATACTCAGCAAAGAGGTAGAGAAGCACTAGTGGAGGTAGCGCAGACCCAGGAAGGATTGACACTGGGCCAGGAGGGCCCATGTAGTGCTTGACGCAGAGCCAAAAGGGCCAGCACAGAGGCAGAGTTGTCTTCCAGCAGAAGTCCAAAATTTGTCGAGAAGTTGTCGAATCAACCGGGACGATTGACATCAGAGCTCCAGGAGGCAAAGAGAATTGACGCAGAGCCTCAGAGAGCTCCACGCATGCCCACGCATTTACTACAAAGGGGCAGCGCAGTTGTAGCCGGGGATAGTCAATTCAGTTGCCGAATCAGTTGGGATTTGCCAGGTGAAGTGAGGTAATCTCACTAAGTTTTCTGCCAGTGTCTTTTTCTCTGTAACTGGATTGCCGGAAGGGCATCCAGAGTTGTACTCAGAACTACTGCCTAATAATAATAAACCCTCAGAGTTGTTGCACCGGTTTCCCGCATTGAGTTTTTCCGGGGACATTTGTCCAAAAATAACGATGTCTATTGTGTTGTATTTTTTTTTTTGCTCAGTATCTTGTTTCCGCTTATAATTTACTTAAGTGAAGGTTGCAGTAATATTTACTTCGATATTTACCGTAGAACATAGTAAATAACTTGTATGGATTAACATGTAGGAGAAGTAACATTAGTGTGCTACAGTAGGGATTCCGATTGTGGAATTTTCACATGGTATCAGAACTACAGGTGAAGCAAGAAGAGCAGAGCCAGTAGATCCAGCACTCAGCAGAAGAAGGAAGTTCGAAAAGCTGCAGGAGGTAGCAGTTTGAAACCCCCAAAAGGTTGACACAGTTCCAAGACAGGACGCAGATTTTCGAGGCAATCTTTCTTCGAGTGAGTCGACAGAGAGAAGGACTTCTAGTTAGAATTTTTGCAGGTGCAAAGGGAGAAACATTGAAGCCTCAACATAATAAAACTGGTGGGGATGCATATTTTCAGCAGGTCGTTTGCTCGGCTGAAAAAACGTCAAAAGAAGGAAGAAAAGCACCTTGAGGGAACTTTTCCTCAACAGACTTCCTGTCGAGAAGTTCGTTTTCTCATTGGCTAAGCAGTAGCAGTGAGAAGCAGAGAGGGGATTTTCGACTTTTTTGGCAAAGATGGCAACCAATGGCTTGAGGGATCAGGACAAGTTGGACGAAGCCTCCAACTATGCCATCTGGAAGGCTAGAATGTATTTACTTCTAGATGAGCATGCCCTCAAGATGTACGTCGACAACATGGTGGTTGAACATGTGGATGCAGATTCGCTAAAGAAGTACAAGGCTGAGATGGCAAAGGCCAAGAGGATGATCCTCGATGGAGTCAAGGATCACGTGGTGTGCCACACTGCTAGGAGAGCGACTGCTAAGGAGATGTGGGATGCTTTGGTCACATTATATCAAGGATCTTCCAAGTAGCTGAATATGTACTTAGAGCAGAAGTTGAGATCTGCTCAGATGTAGAAGGGAGAGTGGGTCGAGCCATTCCTCACAAAGCTGAAGGAAACCTGTGATGAGTTGCCTGTTGCGAGGCATACACCTTAGGATTCAGAGTTAGTTAGACTAGCCCTCAATTCTGTCTCAGATGAGTGGCAAGTCTTTGTCCAAAGCATCCTGGGCAGAGCAACATTGTCGAATTGGGATGAGATGTGGGCAGCTCTAAAACAAGAGGAATTGAGGAGAGACCTGGTTTTGGTCAAACTTGACGGAAGCAGCAGCAGCAGTGGGTGAAAGCCCGAGGAGGAGGAGGATAATGCAACCCTTGCAGCGAAGGGGCAGCAGAGGCACCAGAGGCGAAAGAAGGATGTCTCTAAGGCGAAGTGTTTCAGATGTGGCGAGATGGGCCACTATGCATCCCAGTGTCCTCTGAAGAAAAAGGACAAGGATGAGAAGCACCATCCTAATGTTGCAGCCGTGAAGATCGAAGAGAAGGAGTTCACCATGACAACCGAGATACCTCCAGGAGGGAGGTGGGCTGATTTGGAGTTGTAGTTCGAAAGAGCTACAGATGGGCAGGATCCTTGAGGAGTCCACCTCTCGAATCAATACCTTGCTATGGGAGCCCAGATCAAGAGTAGCAGGATGGACTAGTGTCGGATGGTGCCGAGGAGTATCGGGGAGATAGTTGCAATGCCTAGGAGCGCCAAAGTCTGAGCAGCACAGAGCAGAGTTGATAGCAGTGCAGGTGGCATAAAGCAAAGGTCAGCAGCAACGCAGTAGATCCAAAGGGTCAGCACAGAGACTAGCAGCAGTCAATTCCAACATTCACGTGGTAATTTTGGATGTTTTTCAGTTGCTTCTCTCAACCATTGAGTTGCAGTACAGATGCAGTGTTAGCAGTGGCAATGCTAGCAGCATAGCAGATGCAGTATTTGAGAGGGAGTTGTAGTACAGATGTAGCAGTGGCAGTGTCAAAGGCAGCAGTACAGTTGCAGCAACAGCGCAGTAGTTGGTGGACAGCATGTCAGACATCAGCAGTGCAGAGGACAATGCTTCAAAGTCAGAGCAATATGCAGCAGCAGTGTATTGCTAGCGTAGATTCCTTGCTAAGAGGGAGTATTGATTTGGGGTAGCATTGGATGTGCTCTAGGCCTCAAATTTTGCAGGGAGGTTTGGGCACATGCATTCCAAAGAACCCAAAAACCGTTTTGGGAAATTCCACCTAGACACGATTTTATTAAAATAATTAATATTTTTAATGAAGTTCCTAAGTCTACCCGTGTACAAAAAAACGATGAGGGATTCTTGGAGCTCTGCAACCCTAATGGCCTCGCGAACGTGAGGTAGGCGACCCGGAAAACCTCGAAAACAAGGAGACAGGCACGGAAAACGAAGCGGACAGGAGGCACAGAAATGACCGAGGAAGACAGGAGGGGAGAGATCCCCTCCTACAGAGATGCAATGGTGGGCGAGGGAACAAGCAATAGCAAATTGGAGGAAGAGAAAAGGACACTGGGACTAGTCCTAGGAGCAAGATGGCAGGCAGGAAGCAAAGGAAAATGCCTGCCATGCGCAACAGAAAAACCGAGATTTGTTATCCCTATGAACAAACTCGAGCGTTACAAAAGTTACATGAAGGACCATGCATTAATATGCAAGTTTATCGATGTCTGGCCGTCTAAGAAAGACCTGACAAGATGGATACAACAGAAATGGCAGCCACACGGCCACATAGCGCTAAAGCTAGGCGCACGCGGATTCTTTATGGTAATCTTCTCAGAGCTACAAGACAAAGAAAAAGTATTTGAAAATGGTCCATATTTTCATAATAATGCAAGTTTATTTATGAGGTACTGGGAGGAATGCTACAACCTAGACAAAGAAAAATTCCTAGCAGCGCCCATGTGGGTCAGATTGTTTGGATTACCCATGGATTTTTGGGACCCAGAGATCCTAGAAGACATAGGGAACACCATTGGTAGCTTTGTTAAAATAGTGGAATCAACTAAGAAAGGAAGATATACATCCTATGCAAGAATCTGCGTATATATGAACATTGCGAACCCCATACCAGGAGCAATAGAACTATAATACCACGAAGAGGTGTGGCAGCAGGCTCTGGACTACGAACACATACCTTTTAGATGCAGAAAATGCCACGAATATGGGCACCTCTACAAGGAATGCCCCTTAAATGCCGAGGAGGAAAAAAGAAAGATCAAGCAACAGAGGAAAAACATAGAAGATAATGAAGGGTTCCAAGAGATCAAAAATAGGAAAAGACCTACACAGGAAACCCCTAAGGAAGGAAGAAAATAACAACCATCCAAAGTAAATAAGGCGAACAGGTTTGAAACACTGCAGGTAGAAGAAGAAGACGCAGAGACTCGAGTAATGAACTATCAAGAGGAAAAAGAATAGGAAGGCAGAATAAGTCAAGAAACAAACAACACTAAACAGAAAACTCAGAGAAACAGGGGAAAAGGAAGGAAAATAAAAGGAGGATAAACATGAAAATGAAGTAATGGAAATAGATATCAGTAAAAGGGAAGACCCAACAACAAAAGAAGAAATACTGAGGAAACTTCTGGACAAGTGGAGGAATCTGGATGAGAGGTTTATCCCAGAAGAGAATAAAAAACTATACAAGGAAATCTTTCAAAAGTATAAAGAAAAACAAGAGCAAGGAACCATAGGCATGAATGAGCAATTAGGAATACAACCTGAAAACAACCAAGAACAACAAAGCAAAGGAAGAGGAGGGAAAAAAAGAGGAAGAAAAAATCTCCAGGAGTCAATACAAGTAATGGGAGAAATGCTAGTTAATACCGGAAGAGTAGTACCGCTCTCAGCGACCTTCCACCAAACCACCTCACCTGCTCAATGATAATTACATCCTGGAATATTAGGGGTCTTAACAGCAAGGGTAAGCAAAGATACCTAGCAAAAAGAATTAAAAGAGAAAAAGCCCAAATCATGTTGCTTCAAGAAACAAAAATAACAGGGGGGGAAATGGAGGAGATTCTCAAAAAAATCAAGCCCACTTATGAGTGCATGACACTTGATGCAAAAGGGAGCGCAGGAGGTATTGCAATCTTGTGGAACCCTGCAGAAGTAATTGTAGACCATTGGATAGGAATGAAGAGGATCCTCTCAAGGCGATTCAGAATGATAGGACACAAAGACTGTTTCTTAGTATCGACGGTTTACGGGCCTCATATAATGGTGGAAAGAGAGGCCTTCCTAACACATCTGCAACGGTTGGGAAACATGCACACAGAAAAACTGTGGGTGATAGCGGGAGATTTTAATATGATCACTTCTACAGAGGAAAAGAAGGGAGGACTGCAACGGGAGGATGCAAACATGGAAAGATTTAGGGAAACCCAGGCAGCTCTAAAAATGATCGATATAAACACCATTAATGGAAAATACACCTAGAATAACAGAAGAGGAGGTAGCGGGCAGATAGCCTCCACATTGGATAGGTTCCTAGCAACGGAACACTTTCTTGGGAAAGACATATTTTATGAAGCAACTATCCTATCATGCCAAGGATCAAACCACTGGCCTATAAAACTAGAAATTGCCATGAATAATCAAAACCAAAACAGACCGTTGAGGTTTGAAGCATTTTGGCTGCGAGACCCAACCCTCATAGAAAAATGGAGAACTAGTGGCAGAGTAGTGAAGAAGAAATAAAAGGAAAGAATAAGATGCACACACTCCAATTAAGATTAAAGGAATTAAAAGGCAAAATCAAGAACTGGAACAAAGAAGAATTTGGCAACATTCAAAAGGACCAAGAAAAGCTGCA
Source organism: Pinus taeda (assembly GCA_000404065.3). Lineage (NCBI taxonomy): Eukaryota > Viridiplantae > Streptophyta > Pinopsida > Pinales > Pinaceae > Pinus > Pinus taeda. The sequence continues at coordinate 36,073 of APFE030263476.1, read as the reverse complement.
AACAGACATGAAAATGATACAACAGAAAATAATAGAAGGGAGAACAGAGGCACTAGCGTAGGAAGAAGGAGGAAAGAATAAAATGCACACACTCCAATTAAGATTAAAGGAGTTAAAAGGCAAAATCAAGAATTGGAACAGAGAAGAATTTGGCAACATTCAAAAGGACCAAGAAAAGCTGCAAACAGACATGAAAAGGATACAGTAGAAAATAATAGAAGGGAGAACAGAGGCGCTAGCGTAGGAAGGAGGGGTTTTAACCAGACTCGAGGAAAGAAGAAAACAGGAGGAAATTCTATGGAGAAAAAAGTCAAAAGTACAATGGTTGAAAGAGGGGGAAAGGAACACAAAATTCTTCCACAGAGCCATGCAGTAGGCAACAGAATAGAATTTTTTCCCTAAGAGATACTCAAGGCAACGTGGTAACTCAGAAAGAGGAAATGGAAAGACTATTGATACAACATTTCAAAGGCATATTGACGGAGACGCAAAGCAATAGAGAAAAGGAGATAGCAAAAATAAGTCAATACATTCCTAAAAAGGTAAACAGGGAGCAAAACATGGCCCTCCTAAGGGTAATCACTGAGAAAGAGGTAGAGGAGACAGTGAAGACAATGGCCAAGAACAAAGCCCCAGGTCCGGATGGATTTACAACAGAGTTCTTCCAAGCAACCTAGAGCTTTATGAAACAAGACATTGTAAATGCAGTGGAAGAATCAAGATGTAATAAAAGAATGCACCCAACATAGAACGCAACTTTCCTAGCATTAATACCAAAGGTAGAAAACGCTGATGAACCCCATGGCTTCAGACCAATAGCATTATGAAATGTAATTTATAAAATTCTAGCCACCATAATGGTAAAAAGATTACAATCAATGCTTCCAGAACTGATAGCAAAAAAACAAACAGGGTTTGTGAAAGGGAGACAGATAGTGGATGGAATCATAGTCGCTCAAGAGGCGATTCATTCACTGAAGAATATGAGAAACAAAGGAATGATGATCAAACTCAACTTAGCAAAAGCTTACGACAAACTTGTTGGACACCGAATCTTCAATGGGTTAGTGTGGAAGCCGAATGGACAAAAGGAGTCTAAGAGACCTTGGGATGTGAATCCCAATGGTCACAACAATGTAATATAAATGTATATCTCCTGTTAATAAAATATGTACTCACATGAATTATCTTTCCTATTTTATGTTTCCCATGTGTGTTTAACATGGTATCAGAGCAGGCGATTACTGGTCCTGCTCCAATCTGAGCCACTTGTTTTGTGGTTTCTATATATATGTCAGTTCTGCCCATTACCTGTAACGCTCCATTAATTTTGTCTGCCATACCTGCGCTCTATCTCCCACACCTGCGCTGCCCTAACATATTCTATTTATAATTCCTGCACCCTGTTCAATTGAATACGCTCAGACTTCAAAACCGTTTCATATTCTCTGCAAACTCATCTCTGTCCATAACGCGCTGCCTTTCCAGCGTTGCCTCTGCTGCAAACTCACTATTGAAACGTTGAATGATGGCCTGAAACGTTGAATGATGGCCTGACATGTTGCACAATACCCTGCTGGATATGAACCGGAGACCTTCTGCGTAATGGTGTGGCTGCTCTGCGCAGTGAAAACGTGGTGACAGCGGACACGGAAAGGACAGTAACGCACTCTGTTACTCGGTTGATGGCAAGTTTAACATTCGATGGACAGCATCAGTGTTGAAATTTCGAATGGTTGTTGAGTAACGTCTGCTGGCAACATTCATTTCTGTACTGAACGATGTCAGTCTGACCTGCTAGTTGATCATACCTGTAGTCCCTAGCATCGTTTCATGAGTAAAAACTCTTTATGCTATTTTGGTCAACCTTCCAACGTTTCAGTGTGTGTTTCTATGTATTATGAAAGCCACAGGTCTTAATTTAGAATTTTTCTGTCCCAAATGACTCCTTTGTCTCTTTGCAAAACGTGTAGTCGAGCATCAAATTGTATTCTTTGTGCGTTAAAATGCCTTATTTGTCATCTTGGTCTGATTAAATGAACTACTCTGCACATCAATTATGTCGCAGCTGTCAAAAGCTTTCATGCACGACTAATGCTCTTGGAATTCTTTATGGATAGATTATCTCATTTCTTCTTCAAAAAAAACCCTAATCTCCCAACACTATGGACTGGTTAAACCAACAGTTGTTGATTCATTTTAGGCATTGAGAGTGGCCATATTTCAGGCATTTTCCATAGATCCAAGCGATTTTACAGTTTCCGTTGAGCTTGCTCAGCGCTAAGACGTGGAGACATTTTGGGGAGATTTTCCTAGGAGTCGTCTGCAAAGACTCGTGCCAAGGTTTACTCTATCGTACCCCAACACAATCTCCAAGCCATCTTGACTCTGAAGTTCCACGGAGGCAACATTGAATCTCTGAGGCCAAAATATTGTAACAAACATCAGGCCAGAATTGCTGGCAGCTCGAGTACTTTCCACAGAGGTCGAGCGAATCAATTTAACTGGGAGCCAAGGAGAAGGGAAGCTTATAATTTTTGTTGGGGCCAAGGATATCATTTTATCAAAGGCTGAGGAGGCCGAATGCACAATTTTGTAGAGGGTCGAAAGCTCTTCCAATCAGGATGCTAAGATTATAAATTTAACAAAGAAGTCACGTTGAATTCTCTGGTTCATATTTGATATGGTCTCAGAGGCTAAATCCATCTCCAACAATTGAGCCATGTTTACACTAATTCTTTGGTGATCGATTCACTATTGGTGGACCTGATTTCTTATTTCCACTGTGGTCGTCATGTACACATATAGCAGACTTGATTTCTTATTTCCACTGTGGTTGTCGTGTACACATATAACAGACTTGTTGTCTCAGATTATCCATCTCTCATCTTTGTCTATAAGGGAGGATCGAACCATTAAATAAGAGCAGTGTAGTATTGATCAGAAAGTGACCGAATTCAAAGAGAGACATTAGTGCTTATGTTGTAGATGTAACCCAGAAATAATATGAAATGATATGAAAATATAAGATAATGAAAATAAACCCAGAAATGATACGAAATGATTCTTTATTGATATCAACCCTTAAGGTAGGGCAACACCATACATTCACTCCTTAAGGAAGGAGAACACTCCACAAGCCATATGCCTGTTCATACAAGAATACTTCTCTTCATATCTCTCCATGTGGAGTCTTTAGCCTCTATATAGGCCTCATACATACAATACCATGCATCATTACCATGGTTTTCCTCATACCATCAACTAATACCATGGGCCCCTTACATTATTATTAACTACTTGTGGTCCCTTACATGACATGGGTTAACCACCTTATTTATTACTATGGCCCATCCCATTATTATATTATTACCTTGGGTACCTCCCTCGGTACCACATATTACCCCCCTAGGTATATAACATTCCACCCCCCTTAGCATGCTTCGTCCCCGAAACATGGGAAGAACACAAATAATAAGATCTACTCAAAAGATTAGTCCACTGATACCATGCACGTGCATCTAGCCATCCAAGAGAAAGGTGAACCCTCGATCTCGCTGGTGCCTCGCTTGCTTGAGATGGAAGCTGACCATGGTAGCTCTTTTGTGTTGATGTGTAGTAGGTGGATCGTCGCTCCTCGCTATCTGTCATATGGAGGTTGTTGTCCTTGTGGCTAATTGGTTGCCATCTTGTTGGTTGTTTTCTTGCTAGGTGGTGTGGGTGGTGATATGCTAACGGTGTATCTTTCTTTAATCCACCACCTAATGGAGCCTGACTGTTATGTTGTAGTGCCGGACTTGTTATAGCTCTGATACCACTTGTTATAGCTCTAATACCACTTGTTATATCTCTAACCCAGAATATATGAGAAATAACAAATATACCCAATAATAACAAGATCGAAATAGATAGAATGCTTATTTATTGATATCAAAAACCTTAAGGTAGGGCAACACCATACCTTGGGTACCTCCCTTTGTACCCCATGTTACCCCCCCAGGTATATAACATAATTTGGATAGGTAGGGCCCAGTTTGGGCCTCTCAAAAATGGGGCAATCACCAGTTTATTTTCAAGGTATCTAGGGTTTCTTGACAGTTGTCAGTCCATATGAACTCGACATCTTTTCCAAAAAGACCAAACAATGGAGAGGCTAGCTTGTTGAAATCTTTAATGAATCTTTTGTAATATCCTGCTAAACCTAAGAAACTTTGGACATCTCTCACCCTTTGAGGAGGTGGGACCCTCTAGATGATGGCTATTTTGTTGGGGTCCACTTGCAATCCTTGCTGAGATATTGCATGACCTAGCACGGTCCCTTCAGTCATCAAGAATTCACATTTTTCTCGACTGAGGGACAGGTTCATTTCAATACACTTGTCCAAAACTTTCCCAAGTTAGATAAAGCTTCCTGAAAGTTAAAAATATAAGGGGTAAAATCATCCATATATATTTCCACTACATCATGGACCAATTCAGAAAATATACTCATTACTACTCCCTGGAAAGTGGCGGGAGCATTACACAAACCAAAAAGGAAGGACCCGATATGTAAAGCTACCCTAAGGACAAGTGAAAATGGTATTATCTTGGTCTTCCTGGCTGATTTGGATATGATTATACCTGTTGAACCCATCTAGGAAGGAGAAAAACCTTTTCCCTGCGAGACCATCTAACACTTGATCTATGAAGGGCAAAGGAAAATGGTCCTTTTTGATGGCCTTGTTTAGTTCCCTATAATCAACACAGATTCTCTACTTACCATTTTTATTTGGCACCAACACTAAAGGAGAGACCCATTCATTGTCAGAGATGGGGTAGATGAATCCGACATCTAGTAACTTTTGCAATTCTTCCTTGACAATGTCTTTAAGGGCTAGATTCATCCTCCTTTGAGGCTGCCTGACTGGTTTGAAATCTTCCTTAATGTAAATGTGATGAGTACAAACTGAACGGTGCGCTCCTGTCATCTCCTTATAGTTCCAGGAGAAGGCATCTAAATGTTTTCTAAATAAGCTACATAGTTCCTTCTCCTGGGAGGTGGATAAGGATGAGTTGATTTTCAAGGTTCTTTTAGGGCCGAACTCTATAGCCTTTATACAGACAGAGGTTGGGTCAGACATATAGAGATCAGCTAAAGGGTTGTCTGAGGTTTCCTTCAATAGCTCTTCCAATGGAAAACTATTGGGGGGTGGATTCTGAATTAAGTTTTCAATGATATCATCCTTTGTTTTTGGTCCCCCCCCATGGCAGTTTCTACTGCACATAGTGGTGTAGAATAGATTTCATCCTCATCTTCCTCCTCCAACTAGAGAGGTAGATCATGTTCTAGCAAGGGTTGGGCAGGAGGGTATAGGACTAGCTACTTGGACATATGCCCATTCTTGATTATCATGTTCCTAGCTCGACAAATGATGTAGGCATCTGCAGTAGCCAACCAGGGTCTTCCTAGGATGAGAGGACACCTAATGAGCTTTTCTTTCGGCTGGAGAACCAGGAAATCAGCAGGGTACTCCCAAGAATTGATGTAGACCATTACATATTCCGCAATCCATTCAAAGGTCATGGTGGAGCAGTCTGCTAACTGCAATACTATTGTGGTCTTTCTAAGGGAGCCCTGGAGGTTGAGCTTGAGCATAGTGTCCTTGGTCATCACATTAATGGCAGCCCCCAGATCAATCAGGGTATGGGGGATCATGGTGCCATTGATGTGGACATCAACTACTAGGCTTTCAGGGTCTAGATACTTCGGACAGATTACTTACCCCAACATCAGGTCGAACAATTGGCCTATCACATTGATGGTTGGGGCATCTCTCTTGCGCCTGCCTGGATGCCTGAAGCGCTTCTCCTTGATCATCTAGTTGTATAGAGGCACCTCATTTATTGCTTGGAGAAGTGGTATCTTTATACATAATTGTTTCAATTCTCCCAAAGGATCAGTTTCTTCTAATGTAGGCCATGTTGTTCTGGATAATCTCTTAGGAAAGGGTGGAATTGCTTTCGGTTCACTTTCCTCTTTATCTTCCTCATCCTCCTTTGGGGGGGGCTAGCTATCTGGGAGAAACTTCCCAAATTGTAGGTTAATCTCCTAAATCTCCACAATATAGTTTGGGCATGATGGTTCCCCACTACATACTTGCTAAGCCTATCTGTTATTTAGGTTTGGGTTTGGTTGATCACGCATTTGGGGTTGCCTTGGTGGAGTAGGAAGCCATGGTTGTGGTTGAGCAGTTGGTGGAGGCAAAAGAGTGGGAGGAGAGTTGTACTAGGGCCTCCACCCCTGATGAGGTGCATTCCACTGAGGCTGTGGCTGAGCATAGGAGTGAAATGAATGAACAGCTAGTTGATTATGATATTGAGATGGATATGACCAAGGAGGAGATGTGGACTAGGAAGGATGAGCAGTGGGGGCCCAAGAAGGCATGCAAGTGGCTTGATTGGGGCTGTAGTATCCCTGGGATGTCCCTTGTATTCCCTGCTGGTAACGTATAGGTCCATGCAGCCTCCTTTGGTTTATGAAATAGAGTAGTTCAATGGCTCCTTCGGCGACTTAGTATATAGCTTTAAGTCTTGGCAAGGAAGGGCACTTATCTGTAGAATGATCTTTTTCACAAACTGAGCAAACCTTTATAGAGTTCAATGGAAATTCATTCCTAGGATGCCTTCTGGTGCACCTAGGACAAAAAATGGCCAAGGCTCTCTCGGCTTCCTCTTGTTTCCTTTTGATATGCAAGGTATCCATTTGCATGGCAAGAGTCTACAACATCTCACTCTTGAAATCATCCAACATGTTTCCAAGTTCACCTTTGAGGGATGAACTAGATGAGGAGGTACTGGCTATGGGTTGATTCCCCCTACCTCTCTTTTTGGCTGCCCTAGAATGGTTTCTAAACGCAGACCTTATGTCTTCATAAGGTAGTTGGTAGATGTCTCCCCCAGCCAGTAAATGGAGGGTGTCTAGAAGGTCTTCTGGAATTCCTCTGAGCAGGACCAACTTCAAAGATTCAAGATCAAGTGTGCACCTGGCCCTTTTATAACTAAGCTAGAACCTCTCTTCATAATCTTCCAAGGATTCATCACTTCCCATGGTCTTTTAGAATATTTCTTCCTTGGTATCTTTTGACCTATAGTAGTCCTGATATTTATTATTGAAGGCTTGCTGCATCTGAGCCCAAGTTGTGATGTTGTTGCCTAGTAACCCCATGAACCAGCGCAATGCTGCATCCTTGAGGGTAGAAGGAAATAGTTTCAAATTCTGCTCATCTTCTACATAGTCATAGGTTCGACAAATAACAACAAACTCAAACAGAAAGGTGTCAGGATCTTCCGTAGTCAATCCATGGAAGTGAGGTAGGGCTGAAGGGCTTATGTTCTTCATTTTAGTGTCTCCATTGGTCTCTCAAATGGGAAAGGTACCCTCTACTCCTTCTCCATTTCCCCTAGCATTCTTGTTTTCAGCCATTATCTCAAGAGGGATGGTTTCTTCCTCTTCTTCTCCTATAGGTTCTTCAAATATCTCAGAGTTTTGTCCTAAAGGATCTTATAGATCACTACCACTGAAGAAGAGACAAGGGTGGCTTTGTGATGTGGTGGGGCCGTTGGGTAGGAATTTACCTAAATTATCTCTGTTCCTATGAGGCATGAAAGGGAACATTTTTTTTTTTTTTCTTGTACCTACAAAAATAAAATTGATTGAACAACGAATTGAAACTACTGAAATGAACTTGCTAAAAGGAAATTGTAGAATTGAAATGAAAGCAAGGAAATGAATAATCTGGAATGAAAACTGAAGAATTTAAAGAACTAATCTACTTTTGCTGAAATGGAAATTGCAAAATTGAAAGGGCTAATCTGCTTTTGCTAAAATGGAAAATTCATAATTGAAATGAAAGCAAGGAAATCCAGAAATCGAGAGAAACAACTACTCTACTTTTGCTGAAATGAACTACTTAGCAGAATGTTGTAGTAGAAAATATAAGAAAAGCAGTAATCACAAAATACTCCAACACTTCCCCGGTAACGGCGCCAAAAACTGGTGATCACCAGTATTGTAGCAATAACGTTGCGACTCCTGGGGATTCCTACTTTACTTTTATCAACCCAGTAGTTTGTAACAAACTTGGAAGCAATGGTGTTGTATGCACAAGTACTAGCTCTTACTACAGGCTGTCACTTGGTTAGCTGGCGCAAGATCACTCAAGCGAACTTCTATGAATTTCCAGAAGAAGATTTTAACTGTGATGAAAGAAAGCTAACTCTACAGAGGCTATCCTACTTGCAAAAAGAGAAAGAAGATTGGAGTATAAAGCAAACCCTAACAAACCCTAATTTACCCACTAACCCTACTTTTGCAGAAAGAGAGATAAAAACCTATGGAATGAATGCCATTACCTACCGAGGAGGTAAAATACATTTGTTCAAGCTATTTCCATAAAGAAACGAGAGAAAAAACATCTTTTTGGGTTTTCATGTATTTTATGTGAAATTGTTATGCTTGTAATTTATCTATTTGTGGTTGTGGCAAAGATTTGCTGGTGATGGAAGGCAAACTTGGGGTTTGCAGAGGCATAGGAAGGTGTGGAGGGGTCCTAAGAAGCCTTTGGTAACCTTCTGGAGACTTTCTCAGCAATCGGACTTCAAAAATTCACTTTCAGGAAATTCTACAAGAGGTTGTAGGGGATCTACAGGAGGATCTACATGAGGATGCCGAGATCTGTTTTTAGAGGTTTTAAAGGTGGAAAAATGGTGGAAAAGGCTAGTTGAAAATTAGATGGACGTGTCAAGGTGGCTGAAGCTCATCAAGGAGGATTAAGAAAGAAAGTGATGGTTGGATTCGTTCAAAAGACGAGAAGAAAGCTTATTGGGGCTTAGTGAGGGTTTTCCTGGGTCAGGCCCCAATAAGCCAACAAATTGAAAATAAAATTCATGGAAAAGAAGTTAAGTTCAACAACCCAATTCTTAATATTTCTTACAAAATGAATGTGAGACGGTACCAACAGCTCACACCTTATGCTAAGGCTTTGGAAGAAAACTAGGGCAAACCTCTAGGGAACCTTAATTATGATGGGGAGAACTCGCTTGTATAAGGAAAACAATTTGGCAATGTTTTCATTGGAGTGCAACCAACTTTTAGATATGAAGGTGTTCCAATGATGCTTATGTTCGCAAAATCAACAAGTCCACACCATGGATTTTCATCTTATTAGTCATTTTTGGATAAACTATTTAAGGTTGATAATGTCTTACATTTTGAAACTCATGGATCCCTGGAATTTATGTCAGGAAAGCAAGTGGGTATGAGTGATGTATGTTACACAAACAATTTTGTTAACCATATGGATCTGAAGAGAGTTCTTTTCCATTTTTTCTTGTGCACAATATTCAAAGGATAAAAGGACTTTGGTGGTGGGGTATTTTCACTTGCAACTACAGTCATGAGAGATCTTATTAACAAAGATCCAACTTGCTATTTTGTTCTAGATGTTGTTTGTCTGCCTAATACTTTTTTGGATGCCATCATGGCTGATGTCCTCCCTTCTGAAAATGTAGTAGCTTGTATACCACAATGTTTGGATGCTTGGTGCCTTAATAAAATAGGTCTTCAATCTATTAATGATTGTTGTTCTCTAAGATGTTTTGTGAATCTTTTTACATTAAAAACCTACTTACTGGATTTGGCAGGTGACACTCCTACGTCCTTATAATCACCTTCCTTGGATGAGCTTATGCGACTTTCTGCTTCTTTGAGTGGTCTTGGGGTGGATGTATGGATTGAAATATTAAATACTATTAAAAGACTTGGATTTGGTGATGAAGTGTCTTCCCTACTGCAAGAATATGCTAACTCTTTTGCACCTATTCCCATGGAAACTAATTTAGAGCAAAAAATAGTTAGTTGAAACATCTCACCTGGGGGGTTGATACTTTTGTTGAAAATTTGTGTTCAAATATAGAATCCTTTACACGTCTCTTAGAGAATAATTTGCATAAAAAAATACATATGGGGGTTTTTCTAAGAAAAAGGGTATAAAGGTCGTGTTGCAACTATTTGGTTTACCCCTCTTACCATTATCATTTGTAAGTGGCCAACATGTTGTTGCATATAAGAATTTTTGACCATACCACTCATCTCCTCTCGTAAGGGTTGTTTGTACTACTATGAGAGAACACATGAAACCTAGAATTGAATTCATGGATTTGTTGGTTGGAACAAAGTTGACATATATTGAGGTAGCAAAACACATGAGAATTTTGAGATGCCTTTCAAGTCTATATGGTGTTTATCCTTTTTGACACATCTACTGAAAAGCACAACAACAATGATGCCTAAAATTGGTTCTGGGGATGCAGATACTGAAGGATGTAGGGAAGGTGTACAAAGAAATAGTTTTGTAGATATCTCTTGTTAGTGGTTCAAAAGTAGATGCAAAGAAAGTGGTTTAAAAAGCACCTACAACTAGAAATTTCACACCAAATGTAGTAGGTACAGAAACTAGCAGTGACACTAACATAGTTTCAGTTGTTCGGTAAATGAACCTAGTGCCTATGGGGAATGGGCCTACTTCTCATTAGTCAACTGAACCTGAATATCTTTCTATTATACAAACAAAATTTCATCTCCATAGAATAAGTGACCATGGTATCAAATGAATTTCAAGAATGTGTCTTGGTCGGCCTGGGAAACATGCAGATGCATCAGATATTGGCATCTGAAGCACAAAAAATTAAAGGAAGTCACCTGATCTCCTAGACTTTGAGAATATGAATAAGCTTATGTCTACAATGAAATCATTCTATGTGAATCTTGTGAAGGTTTTGGTAGTACCCAATCGACATCGTGATGATAAAGCATTTCTTAGTGCAGTAGCCAAGAGTGTGGTGGTTTTTCTTGCCAAAAATTTTCATGACAGTCTTGATGTGGATGAGAATTGTAGCTCATTTAAGTTTGAGTCATCACTTTCTTCAAAGTGTCTCTACTTGGGGAATGTTGTGGATGACATGACAATAGTTATATATGACAACTGAAAGGAAATGTGCAATATAGAAATGGTGAATTGCTTCTATGCTCATGGTACAATTAAAAGTATTTTGACTACTTTTAAAGCAATAGGTCATTTACCATGGACAATACCATTATGTCACAACGAGGAGTGGAAACAAGAACTGACTAAGGTATTGAATATGACAAGATACAACATGCACCTTTGTTGTTAGAGACATTATGAAGTTTTTGCAGGATTTTGGAGTACCTTGTGAATTCTTTGTTGCTATTGATTGTGCCATTTTCATTGCAACTGTTACTGCAACCATTTGTTGGAGGCTTTATCATTGTTGCAAGGGATCTAGAGATTTTTTTCCGCACTCTATAGGTTCAAGTTGTCAATTTTATTCTATCTATCTAGAGCAATCCAACGTTTTGTCACTACAGTCCATGTTTAATTACCTATGTTGCTTCCATTATTACCCGTGAATACACTGTCATAGGTGATGTTGAGGGAAGCCAAAATGATATTTCTAGAAGCGTAGGTCAACATTTTAGAGGCCATCCACCTGACAAGGCTACCATTTCTATGATGGTTAACATGGGATTTCCAAGTTCTAGGGTGGAGGATAATTAGTTACTAAAAAACAACTAAAATTTGAATATAAATGTCTTGTCTTGCATTCCTAAAATATTTTCTTGCTCAAAATAACCATGAGTTGAAAGAATCATTGTAGTTTTTATGTTATCGAAAAATGTGACTTAAAATGGGCATTGGGATTAGGTTTCATAATCTCCTCCCAACCATTGACATATTGTTCAAATATGCAATTTTCACCCCTAGTGAAAGAAGCTTGTCCCAATGACTAGATCACCAAATACTCAAGCGATTCCAAAGACCTTTTCCCAACTCCACTCTTCTGGCTTAGGATATTAACTACAAGCTTTCTCAGAAATTCCATTGAAATTTGTAAGGGTATTTTTTATGCTTAAAATATTATCACTTCTATCCCTTTATGTGGATAGAATAGTTCAACATAAAATTACACATCATATTAAATGAAGAAAAAGTTCTAAGATTAATGACAACCATGCTAGGGAAGTCGAAAGTAAGCAAAATAAATTTCCATAGATTAGTTTCTCTTCAAATTGAATGGAAACATTGAAATGATTTGCAAATAATAGATTATGAGTGCTTATATTAAGTTGATTTGTGTACAGGAATATATACATTATACAAGAATGAGGCCATAAATAAGCTACCTTATTGCATTATAATTACAATAATCATTTGTAGTATTTTTACATTTGGCATCCCACACATGTGGGATTTGAAGTTGTGGCTTGGTGTTTCAACACTCTGTAGCCTCACCTGATTATGAAGATGTTTCTCTCTCCACTAACTTGCAATGACATTATTTTTCTGAATTATACTTGAATTTCACTAATAATAATCTGGATTTATATATTTATTTTAACATCAAATTGACATCACAGTGAACATACGAATATCCGATTAAATATGACCTAAAGATGATTAAAAAAATATCACCTTTAGCCTAAGCACATGGCAGAGTAATTTATGAGGTGTGAAATTTTATTAGAGACATTGTTTGTTTGTTTTGGTTAGAAAAGGGTCTGCTCTTGGTTTTATGTGACTTTCAATTTATCATATGTAGCATGTTGAGAAATGGGAAAGAATAATGTGTGACATTTATCTTGCAGAAATTGATGTTGAATGAAAGGATATAGAGTTTGACCAAGTTGTTGTCTGCTCTAGTAAAGGCAAAGGAACATATTAAAAATTTGCCTAAGAATACACCATATACAGAGTTTGAACATAAGTAATATATGGTTTTTTCTTTTGCAGATCTGTTATTTTTTTTTACCCAAGATATCACAAGAAGAAAAATATTGATATTGTAGAAATTGTTTGAGGACATTATTGAGGTGGATTTTTCTAATGTCCTACTTGATTGATACCTTCTCATTACAATAAAGCTTTAAATATGAATTAATATTTTCTTGAAACAGATCAAATTCAAAGTTTATAGATATAAAAGATAAAACAAATGTCAATGCCTTCATTTGATTGTTACTTGGCTATGGTGTGGGTGGGCGTTACAAATCCACTTGGGAACTTCAATTCCCAACATCTAGATCAGTGTTTTAGGACTCATCAGACTCTAATTTCAGTTGCTTCATGCCCTAAACAAGTCACCCCTTTGAATGCCTCCTTCCCAAACAGTTTCATGACTTGAAGACATCCAGAAATAGCCTCCAGAGGGACCAGTGTAGGTAATCCCTTGTAAAGGTGCGCTGCAGAGCAATTGAGTCCACTACCAGGGTGCTCTACAGAGCACTTAGGCTTCCTTTCACCTACACTAAGCGAGAATGAGCAAAATTCGCATAGGGTTTACGGAATATTCTTATCTTTTGGATTCATCTAGATGGTTCCCTCACTTATCAACTCCTATGAGCTCGAAAATGGATGAGGAATGAGTTAAAGTGCATCCAATCCTCTCATCCCTTCCTCCATGGAACTAATTCTAAGTATGGAAGGCCATTCAATGCCACCATTTATGAAAAAACCTCCTTCATCTTCCTATAAATTGACCACTCATCTAAGTGATCAGGGGGCTGGATTATGTTGAATTGTAAGGAGATAATGTTGCTATGAGTTTTGGCTTTGAAGCAAGTATTGTAATGCTACAAGTTTATCATGATTTTGATGTGATGTGGATGGGATCAAAGCTGGAGGAATGGCTTTAAATCAGACACCAATGGTTGTAGTTCCTTCTTCTATCTAATAAAGTGTTTAAACCTTTTTCCCATATGTTTGAATTGTTTCATAATGCTTATATGTGTGAATTGTATCTGATTCCTTTCACTTATATTCGATAGATCATGTGCTTTGATCGGTTGTTTGTTTTCTGTTGTGTTTAGAGGTACTTCTCAATCGTTTTAAGTATGAGAAGGAGAAATAGGATCAATACAAGGGAGATGAGAGGAAAGTAGAACTCCAAGTGGGTATTCTTATCTTCTCATCTTATCTTTGGCTTATAGGAAGAGTCTAAAACACTTTACATTGTTGTTCTAGATACAACTACTTATCGAGGGAATTAGTATTTATCCATAGATACCAAATTCTCCAAAACAAATTAGCAACTCCACTGGGGAAGATCATCCTTCCTAGTAGCTTATCCACCTCCTAGGACATTCTTGTAGATACTACTTCTGTTCATTGACTGTATTTCATCTCTTTCGCATTGAAGTTTGGTCAAAATTTGAGGTTAGATGACTCTTGAGTGGCCTCTCAGGAATCAGCGCAGGCTTGGTCAGGGGAAAGTGCTCTACAGAACACCCTTGAGTGAGAGACAGTGCTCTGCAGTGCAGTTAGGCCCTCTTTGACCTGCATTGATCCACCTTGAGGGGGCATGCACCTAGTCGTAAAGTTAAGTTTCCCTGTAGGTTATGTGAAGGGAATCACCCCATTCACCTTTGTCCCTATCTGGACGAAGCCAAAATGGTGCTGGATAACCGTCCTACTTCACTGCAGTGACTTCCATCTGGTTATAGGAGACTCTCCTTTTCATCATGTTGGGGGCATGTAAACCAATCTCAAGCATAGTTCTTCATTTCAAGCTTTTGAAAAAATGAAACTGAATTCAAACATATTTCTTCGTTTTAAGCTTGTGTAAAAATAAAACTGAATCCAAGTATAGTTCTTCGTTTTAAGCTTGTGTAAAAATGAAACTGAATCCAAGCATAGTTCTTCATTCTAATCTTGTGTAAAAATAAAACTGAATCCAAGCATAGTTTTTCGTTTCGAGCTTGTGTAAAAACGAAACTGAATCCAATCATAGTTTTTCGTTTCAAGCTTGTGTAAACATGAAACTGAACCCAAGCATAGTTCCCTATGGTTCAAGCCTATGTAAAAATGAACCCATTTTCCATTTGTAACCCTTGTGTTTGCCATTCTATCAGCCTCTTTAGTTATTTGAGCCTTGGTTATTTTCATCCCATCGCCACCATCCCTTTGGTTGATCATACGCTTTCACTTGGTTGTTTTACCCTTTTTGAGGAACAATTGCAATGAGCGGTCTTATTAGCAAGCCTCTTCACATAAATCAACATTTTTTGAGAAGTTCCAACATCATCAGAACCAGTTGCTACCCTAGACACCTCTTGTTCCTCAAAGTGAAGTCCTCTTTAAGCTCTTTTCACTCTTTAAACATGAAAAGATTGCCGAGCATTTGTCCTTTCCAACTCATTAATGGATTGGAAATGATATCTCTCTTGTATTATTTTACGTTTTTTCGGGCTTGAGATATTAATTTATGAAAAATAACCTATGTAGTTTCCTTTTTGTCCCTTTTCAAACTCTATAAACATGAAAATGATCAATTTATCTTTGTTGTTAAACTCATTAAAACATCAAATGGCGACAAACTTGTCCATCTAGATAAGACTGAGTTTCACCTTCGCTAGACTCGTTAAAACATCAAATAGCGATGGATTCACCCGAAGGGTGGAATTATACAACAAGCATGTGTTATCCTCCTCAAGCTTGATAAAAATAAAGAGGTACTAGTCACTAATGACTGGGGAAAATGGAAAAAGGGGAAACCACTTTATGGTAGTAAGCCGCTCTTGAACATGACACTTTCACTTCATATCTATGACTATTTGGGTTGGGTTATCTTCTTGATGCTTATCATACCTATGGTCTATCACACCATCCATTACTTTGGTTTTGGGCCAATGCTACCATCCATCCAGACTATTTGGGTTCGGTTATCTACTTGATGATTATCATACCTATGGTCTATCACACCGTCCATTACTCTGGTTTTGGGTCAATGCTGCTAATTTATTTAGTGTCATTGATATCTTCAAGAGAAGTAATTCAGTTAAATCTCACCCTTTTCAACACCATAAACTTTCATTTTCATGACCGCCATTCCTGAACATTGTGTCATCAATCAAATTTCATCTCCAAAATCATTACACTCATTTCGTGTCATTGATGTGGGATACATCAAGGCCATCCTGCGATGAGTCGCTTCTTGTCGACATTGGCTCATTATCCAAGAAGTTGACTTAGAAACACCCTTCCAGTCCCTTGAGGCTTGCATACATCAATGGAAAGTTTCTCGCTTCTAGCGATAGGTTGACATCATTGGCATTCGACCGAATGACTTTATATGGGGTTTGACATCAAATCATCCATTTACACCATGCAGAATGTATTACAGTACCTTGAGGATCATTATCATTATCAGTGATTATCTCACATCTATTAATAGCTTACATCATTTTCTAGTAATCAGATGGTGTCTTCTCATATTCGACTCCAGATCACATATTCACATGGTTAGACTCATACTTGAGTGAATGATTGAACGAGATAGAAGACCCCAGATCTAGTTTCATCCATCATGGTTGCGATTTCAGGAGTACTAAATCATATGTACAATGGCTTTACATTAATGGCCATTCTAATCATGGGTCTATATCTGTAGAAGATTATTTATGTACATGTAATGAACATTTATAATTTGGGGATGGGTATGCCTTTCCTCAACAATTCATGTAAAATCAAATATCATGATATATGTATTGCAATTGATGTAGGTCACCTTCCACTTTGATACCTCTTCATCACATTGTAAAGAATTTCATTCAACATTGCAATTTTTTGACTTCATGCTTTAGGGGGCAGCTATTACAGATCCATTTGGTCAGATCAATTCCCAACATCTAAATCAGTGTTTTAGAGCTCATCAAACCCTAATTTCAGTTGCTTCATGCCCTAAACAAGTCACCCCTTTGACAGTTTCATGACTTGAAGAAATCCAGAAATAGCCTACAGAGGGACTAGCGTAGGTAAGCCCTTATAAAGGTACGCTGCAAAGCATTTGAATCCATTGCCAGGGTGCTCTACAGAGCACTTAGTCTTCCTTTCACCTATGCTGGGAGAGAATGAGCAAAATTCGCATAAGGTTTGGGGAATATTCTTATCTTTTGGAGTCATCTAGAAGGTTCCCTCACTTATCAACTCCTATGAGCTCAAAAATGGATGAGGAATGAGTTAAGGTGCATCCTATCCTCTCATCCCTTCCTCCATGGAACTATTTCTATGTATGGAAGGCCATTAAATACCACCATTTACGACAAAACCTCCTTCATCTTCATATAAATTGACCACTCATTTAAGTGATTAGGGGGATGGATTATTTTGACTTGTAAGGAGATAATGTTGCTATGAGTTTTGGCTTTGAAGCAAGTATTGTAATGCTGCAAGTTTGTCATGCTTTTAACATGATGTGGATGGGATCCAAGCTAGAGGAATTACTTTGAATCAGACACTAATGGTTGTAATTCCTCCTTCTATCTAATAAATTGTTTGAACCTTTTTCCCATATGTTTGTATTGTTTCATAATGTTTATATGTGTAAATTGTATCTGACTCATTTCACTTATATTCAATAGATCATGTGCTTTGATCAGTTGTGTGTTTTCTGTTGTGTTTACAGGGTACTTCTCAAGCATATTAAGTATGAGAAGGAGCGACAGGATCGATACAAGGGAGACGAGAGGAAAGCAGAACTCCAAGTAGGTCTTCTTATCTTCTCATCTTATCTTTTGCTTATAGGAAAAGTTTAAAACATTTTAAATTGTTGTTCTAGATACAGCTACTTATCTAGGGAATTAGTATTTATCCATAGATACCAAATTCTCCAAAAAATATCAGTGACTCTGCTAGGGAAGATCATCCTTCATAGTAGCTTATCCACCTCCTAGGACATTCTTGTAGACCCTACTTGTGTTCATTAACTGTATTTCATCTCTTTTGCATTGAATTTTGGTCAAAAATTGAGGTTAGATGACCCTTCAGTGGCCTCTCAGGTTTCAGCCCACTCTTCGTTAGGGGGCATTGCTCTGCAGGGCACCCTTGAGTGAGAGACAGTGCTCTGCAGTGCAGTTAGGCCCTCTTTGACCTACTCTAATCCACGTTGGGGGGCATGCACGTAATGGTAAAGTTAAGTTTCCTTGTAGGTTATATGAAGGGAATTGCCCCATTCACTTTTGTCCCTATCTCGAGGAAGCCAAAAATGTGTTGGATAACTGCCTTGCTTCATCGCAGTGACTTCCATCTAATTGTAGGAGACTCTCCCTTTCATCATGTTGGGGGAATGGAAACCAATATCAAGCATAGTTATTCATTTCAAGCTTATGTAAAAATGAAACTGAATTCAAGCATAGTTCTTCGTTTTAAGCTTGTGTAAAAATAAAACTGAATCCAAGCATAGTTCTTCATTTTAAGCTTGTGTAAAAATAAAACTGAATCCAAGCATAGTTCTTTGTTTTAAGCTTGTGTAAAAATAAAATTGAATTCAAGCATAGTTCTTCGTTTTAAGATTGTGTAAAAATAAAATTGAATCCAAGCATAGTTCTTGGTTTTAAGCTTGTGTAAAAATAAAACTAAATCCAAGCATAGTTCTTTGTTTTAAGCTTGTGTAAAAATAAAACTGAATCCAAGCATAGTTCTTCATTTTAAGCTTGTGTAAAAATAAAACTGAATCCAAGCATAGTTTTTCATTTTGAGCTTGCGTAAAAATGAAACTGAATCCAATCATAGTTTTTTGTTTCAAGCTTTTGTAAACATGAAACTAAACCCAAGCATAGTTCCCTATGGTTCAGGCTTGTATAAAAGTGAAACCATTTTCCATATGTAACCCTTGCGATTACCATTCTATCGACCTCTTTATTCAGTTGAGCCTTGGTTGTTTTCATCCCATCGCCACCATCCCTTTGGCCGATCATATGCTTTCACTTGGTTGTTTTACCCTTTTTGAGGAACAGTTGCAATGAGTGTTCTTATTAGCCATCCCCTTCACATAAATCAACATTTTTGGAGAAGTTCCAACATCACCAAAACTAGTTGCTACCATAGACACCACTTGTTCCTCAAAGTGAAGTCCTCTTCAAGCTCTTTTCAAACTCTTTAAACATGGAAAGATTATCGAGCGCTTGTCCTTTCCAACTCATTAATGGATTCGAAACGATATCTCTCTTGTATTATTTTATGCTTTTTCAGGCTTGAGAGATTAATTTACGAAAAATAACTTGTGGAGTTTTCTTTTTTTCCCTTTTGAAATTCTCTGAACATGAAAAGTACCGAGTCATATTTGTTGTTAAACTCGTTAAAACATCAAATAGCAACAAACTCATCCATCTAGACAAGACCAAGTTTCACCTTCGCTACACTCGCTAAAACATAAAATAGTGATGGATTCATCCGAAGGGTGGAATTATACAACAAGCATATGTTATCCTCCTCAAGCTTGATAAAAATAAAAAGGTACTGGTTACAAATGACTGGAGAAAATGGAAAAAAGGGAAAACCACTTTATGGTAGCAGGTTGCTCTTGAACATGTCGCTTTCACTTCATCTCTATGACTATTTGGGTTGGGTTATCTGCTTGATGATTATCATACCTATGGTTTATCACACCATCCATTACTTTGGTTTTGGGTCAATGCATCCAATTCATTTAGACTATTTGGGTTGGGTTATCTGCTTGATGTTTATCATACCTATGGTCTATCACACCATCCATTACTTTGGTTTTGGGTCAATGCTGCCAATTCGTTCAATGTTGCTGATATGTTTAAGAGAAGTCATTCAATTAAAACTCATTCTTTTCAATACCATAAAACTTCATTTTGATGACTTCCATTCCTGAACCTTGTGTCTTCAATCAAATTTTGTCTCCAAAATCATTACACTCGTTTCGTGTCATTGATGTGGGTACATCAAGGCCCTCCTGCGACGAGTCGCTTCTTGTCGAAATAATTTCATTATCCAAGAAGTTGACTTAGAAACACCCTTCCAGTACCTTGAGGCTTACATAGATCAATGGAAAGTTTCTTGCTTCCGGCGATAGGTTGACATCACTGGCCTTCAATCGAAAGACTTTGTATGGTGTTCGACATCAAATAATCCATTCACACCATGCAGAATGTACTACAGTACCTTGAGGATCATTATCATTACCTGTGATTTCTCTCACATCTATTAACAACTTACATCATTGGCTAGTAATCAGATGGTTTCTTCCCATGTTCGACTTCATATCACATATTCACATAGTTAGACTCATACTTGAGCGAACAATTGAACAAGATAGAAGACCCCAAATCTAGTTGCATCGATCTGGGCTGCAATTTCAGGAGTACTAAATCATATGTACAATGGCTTTACATTGATGGTCATTCCAATGATGGATCTATATCTGTAGACAACTATTTATGTACATGTAATGAAATTTTATAAGATGAGCATCAATATTCCTTCCCTTAGCAATTCATGTAAAATCAAATATCATGATATATGTATTTCAATTGATGCAGGTCACCTTCCACTTTGATACGTGATCTGATAATCACCCTATGAGTTACATCAGTTGAAGATTTAATAAACAAAGGTATTATAGACTCATGTGTTGGTGTGTGTTCTATGTTATTTAAGCAATGGACCGATCAGATTGCCAACACACAGACATTTAAATGGAAAGACAACAGAGAAATATAGTAAGCAAACACAAAGACACAAGAATTTTAATAAGGGGTTCACCCTATTCTCCAGGGATACATCTCTAGTCCATTTTTTAGTGGTGGCCTTGTTTTATTGTGTCTTTAAGTAGAGAATTACAATGCAGGGACTCAATATGAGTTCTCTTGAAGTAGGTTTGCTTGGCAGGGTGGTTCTTGGATTCCCCAAGCCACAGAGTACACAGACTCTTCTTCGTCCTACCAACTCTGTGACCTTCTAGTCTACAAAGGAAAGAGCCAAATGTGGTGCTCAGTATGAATAGATTCCTCTATGGGATGGCTTGAATCTTCAAGCTTTTTGGTGCTCGATGCTACCATTGGTTAGCTTGGCCCTCTGTCTCTTTTGATTTTGCTTTACTGTTCTCTATATTCTGTCCTCCTCTCAGGATTCTCATCTCTCTATCTTCTTTTTTCGTCCCTCAGGTTGGAAACTCCAACTTGACTATGTATTCTTTTCCTGTTCATGGCTTTTAGCCATTCGTCCCTATGCCTGTTCGGTTCCTCTTTTGCCATTGTTGATTCACCTTCTGCAACTACGCCTGGAGTTTCCTATTTGGTGTCATCATGAATGCTCAGGAAGTGGCCACATGTCCTCCTCTAAACAGCACTAGCCTGCTTCGTCAGTTTGTTTCTTCAGTTACGCCGTGGATGCATTCTTCATCCACTGTGGCAGTCAAATAGATTACAAATCCCTTCTAAAATGCGACATATTCCCTGTCGATTCCACTTCCTCCATCGGGCATGATCTCAGCTATCCAATCTAGGGCCCCAGATCCAACGTCATACGCATGCCTCATGCAGTTAACCTGCTTGACCGATAGCACACGATCAAAAAAAGTTTTCTCTCACCTCCACCGGCCACATGTCGATCGGTGTATGGAATCACTCCGCTCTCACGCAAAACCTCTTACCTTTTAAGGGCACCCCGATCAATACCGTTGGTTTTCCAAAGTGCGGGTATTGACTTTGTACGTTACGGCTTTGCCTTTTCTGCCCATGGTTCTCCAGTTCCCCCACATGACTAAGTGCTCGGGCTTTTCCTTCATGGCCCTGGTGAATCAAAAATCACCTATTTTTCCCATTCCGGAGCTCCTAGGGGCTATTTTGACCTCCTGCGTGGTATCCATGGGCCTTGGTTAGCGCGCTTTGACTGAGGTCCTCGTTGTTCCACATTGGCTACCATTGCCACTGGTTTAGGGTGTTTTTGATCGATGTTTTGAATTATTTAGAGATTTGTTTTGATCCGATACACTCATGGTTCCTTGAAAGTCTTTTATGGATCCAATTCAGATCACGGCCTTCCCATTGAAGAAGATTTTGGACCACCAAAAGTTGGTTTTCTTTCAAGCATCAACTAAGTGAGGGTATTGCTTTCTCACTTGTCTAATCTCGATCCACTTCGCACTGCTCGACTTTGAACCTCTGAGCCCAATATTGAGGTACTCAACATCTCCCCTACATGTTGTCCTTACCTTCCTATCCAAAATTGTGTCTTCCTGCGATTCACTTAAATATTCAGGTAGTAGTTCATCAACAGAAGGCAATTGACTTTTCTCTTCAGAGTCCTCAATCATTAAAGGTTCAAACAATCTCAAGCAATCTGCATTTACGACTGAGTAGATGTAAATGTAAGTTGGTAGATCAAGGCAAAAAGCATTTTCACCAATCTTCTCAAGTATCCTGAAAGGTCCATACCTGATAGGTTTTAGCTTTTTACCTTCACCTTGCATCCTGTCTTTGCTGATATATAGCCAGAATTGGTCTCCAACTTGAAAACTATGCTCCATCTGATGCTTATCATGCCTAGCCTTGTACTTGGCCTGGCTCTTTTCTAGCTATTCCTATACTGCCTCGTTGATCTCTTGGATCTGTTCAATGAACCTAGTTGCCTTGTCCACATCATTGTGTCCATCAACCATGGTATCTGTACCAAAGAAAAAATCCAAAGGAGACCTTGGTATGAAACCAAAACAGGTCTGAAAATGAGATATCTATGTAGAAGAGTGTTTGGCTCTGTTGTAAGCATGTTGCACATAACACAAGTGTTCATCCCAAAACTTAGGATGTTTGCTGCAATATCCTCTCAGTAACTGGATTACTGTCTTGTCAACTACTTCTATCTGGCCATCTATTTGTGGATGAAAAGTTATGCTTTTCTTTAATTTGGTGTCCATCAGCTCCCACAGACTTGACCAAAACTTCCCCACAAATTAGGTGTCTCGATCAAATACAATAGAAGTGGGTAAACCAAAATGAACCCATACATGTTCAAAGAACAACTTTGCAGTTTGTTCAGCTATAACCTGTTACTACAAGGTATCAAAATACACATTTTCTTGAACCTATCCACAACCACATAAAGATAATCATGACCTTTCCTAGATTTAGGCAGTCCTCCAACAAAATCCATTGAAACGATTTCCCAACGGTGAGAAGAAACTGGTAATGGAGTGTACAAGCCTAGTTTTCTATTGTTGGGCTTGCTTTTAGCACACCCTCTTACATATCTAGAAACCGTCTCATTCATTTTTGGCCAATAGCAGAACCTTTGCAATTATGCAACTGTTTTACTTACCCCAAAATGACCTGATATCAGAGAAGTGTGTGCTTCCCTAATTATCTTTACTCTCTCTATTTGTGGAATGTAGAGTTTCCCACAATGATATCAGAGTTGGTCCTTCACATGATAGTCCAATTCTTCTACTCTTTTGCCTTGACTCAAAGTTTCATATACATATTTAAAGTCCATATCCTGAGCATATTGTTCTATGTAGCTTTCATGTAGCATAGATTTATGCTTAAGTATGTTAGATGCATTTATAATGGGTCTAGATAACATGTCTACAACCTTGTTATATATGCCCTTTTTATATTTGATGACTAAATGAAACTGTTGTAGAAAACCCATCCATCTGTAATGTCTCGACTGCTGCAACTTAGTTTGGGAGTGTAGGTATTGAAGTGGTTGATGATCAGTATGTACTACTGTCTCTTTGCCCATTAAGTAATGTTTCCACTTTTTCACACTCTGAACTAATGCATACAATTCTTTATTATATATAGGATAGTTAACTACCACAGGATTAAAAGTCTCAGAATGATAACATATGGGTTTGCCATGCTGTGTCAACACTGCTCCCATGTCATAGTCACTGGCATCAGTTTCGATCTCAAATGCTCTTTGCAAATCAGGCACTGCTAGTATAGGTGTTGTACTAATCTTTTCTTTCAAGGTGTCAAAGGCTTTCTGATGTTTGCCTCCCCACTAAGACACCTTGTTCAATCCTGTCAAAGCATGTAAGGGAGCTGCAATTGAGGAAAATTTAGAAATGAACTTCCTCCAATATTGTGCTACTCCTAAGAAGCTTCTCAATTCTGTAGCAGACTTGGGTTTAGGCCAGTTTACAATGGCTACCACTTTAGATGGATCTATCTTTAATTCACCACCCCCTACTATATGACCCAAATAATTTAGAGATGTTTTGTCAAATTCACATTTTGAGAGTTTAACATAAAGTCTTTTTCTTTTCAAAGCATCTAATGTCTTCTTAACATGCTTTAAATGTTATTCCCACGTTTTACTAAAAATCAAAATGTCATCCAGATACACAATAACAAAATCATCAAGAAAAGGTCTAAGTACATCATTCATTAATCTCATGAAAGTAGGAGGAGCATTAGTTAAGCCAAAAGGCATAACCATCCATTCATATAATCCCTACTTTGTTTTGAAAGCAGTGCTCCATGCATCTTGCTCTGCAACTTTGACCTAATGGTATCCACTGTGCAAATCTAGCTTGGTGAAATAAATAGCTTCTTTTAATTTCTCTAAAATATCATCTATGCGAGGAAGTGGATAATGATTTTTGATTGTTACCTTGTTCAGTGCTTGGTAGTCAATACACATTCTCCATGAGCCATCTTTCTTTCTCACCAAAACAATTGGTGACCCACATGGTGATGTACTAGGCCTGATGAACCCTTTCTCGAGCAACTCCTACACCTGCTTCTTGATTTCAACATTCTCTAAAGTGGATAACCTATACATCCCAATGTTAGGCAATGGAACATCTTGCTACAAAATAATATCATGTACTATTCCCTTTTTGGGTGGCAGACCTTTAGGTTCTTGAAACAAAAAATCATACTCTGAAACAATATTTTCTATATCAGCTTGCTCATCAGCATTACAGCCCTCAAATACATTGGTTTTATCAGATTTATTTTCCTTTACAACCATTAGTAAGAACTGTTTGCATGAATTTATCATTCTTTTCATTTGTCTTGAGTTTATGAGAGTATAATTATTCTTGAGCTTATGAGCTCTTACAAAGTATTCGATTCCATCCTTAACAAGTAGATATTTGTTCTCAGCTCTATAGAAAATAGCCTTTCTATCATACAAGTAAGGGCTTCCTAAAACAATTCCACATATATCCAAAGGAATTATGTCTAACTCAACTTCATCTACAAATGCTAACCCACAAGAAAACTTGAGTTTGCACTGTCTAGTCACTTGTAGTTGTGCTTTATCATTCAACCATCCTAATGGGTATGGTTTCTTATGAGGTGTAGTTTCTAATCCCAATTTCTTTACAATTGATTCATAAATTAAATTTACTTATGAGCCACCATAAAACAAAGTATCAATCTTTTAATTTTTTGAAACAACTCGAATATCGAAAAGCTCACGCCTTTTTCTCTCATGTTCTTCATCAATAACAGATTGAGCAGAATTACTAGTAGATGCTTCAGAATTCTTACCTTTTATACCTGGGGCTGCAATGATTATTTCATCTCCCGAGTCTGACCCCAAATCTTTCTGAATAGCTACAAGAACCTTCTTCTTCTTGCCCTCAAACTTCTTAGGTCTCAACTTTGGATGCAGAATCCAACAATGCTCATCATCATGCCCCTCCTTTTTACAATGAGTGCATGAAGCTTTTCCTTTTTGTGCAATGTTAGCCTTCCTTGCTTTCCACTTCTGCTTTCTTTTCTCCTTGCTCTTGCTGACAGTGGGTTGGGATGGTCTCCCAACTTCTGGATTTCCATTCTTTCCTCTAGCTTCTAGATGAGTAACTTGTACAGATTCCTCATCGATACTAGTGGGATTAAACATGAGGATGGTATGCCTCATGTAGCTGTGTAGACCACCAATGTAATTCATAAGAGTCTTTGGTGAGTCTAATGAGATACCCAACATCAATTCTCTCTTTCTGAACTCTTGAGTATACCCTTGCACACTTTGCCCTTTCAACTGTCGAAGAGTTTTCCAACTCATCATGGCTTGTTGCATGTAGGCCAATGGATAGAACTGCTTTTTGATTGCAGCAACAAATTCAATCCAGACAGAGATGGTCTTACCATGTCTTTTCATATTAGCTTGGGTTCTGCCTTCCCACCAAACCAAGGCAGTGCCTCCTAGGCGTAGGCTTGCCAGCTGAATCTTATTCTTGTTTGAGTCTATGTTCTATACCCTGCAATACACATCAATTTGTCTAATCCAATTGTCCAACTTTTCAGCATTTAGCTCTCCATCATATATAGGCAAATCAAAATTAACATCTAACTTAATCAAAGATGCTTTCTTATTATGCTCGGGGCTATTAGGAGGTGTGATAAAGATTTCCTCTTTTCCCTTTCCTTTTGAGTGGTCATGGGAATGAGACTCATCTTTTTCTTTGTCTTGTTTAGAACCTGATGAATCTTCATCCTTATGCTTTCTAAAGTCACTATACATTTCTTCTACCATAGACTTTATAGCTAGGAAGCTTTCTTTGAATTGAGGGTCTAGTCCCATAGAACCTTCCTCTGACATCGTCTTCCGAGAATAGACTCTCCCAATTTCAGGATTAGTTTCCACCAACTCTCCTTCTCCTAATTTGAGATTTGATCTAGTGAGAATTCACAGCTAAGCCAACACAAGCTTGTCTAACCTTACAACCTAAAGCTCTAATACCACTTGATCTGATAATCACCCGATGAGTGACATCAGTTAGAGATTTATTAAACAAAAGGTATTATAGACTCATGTGCTGGTCTGTGTTCTATGTTATTTAAGCAACAGATCAATCAGATTTCCAATACATAAACATTTAAATGCAAAGACAACAGAGGAATACAGTAAGCAAACATAAAGACACGAAATTTTTTAATAAGGAGTTCACCCTATTCTCCAGGGCTACGTCTCTGGTCCAGCTTTCAGTGGTGACCTTGTTTTATTATGTCTTCAAGCAGAGACATATTCCTCTATGGGATGGCTTGAATCTCTCAAGCTTTTGTGCTTGATGCTACCACTGGTCATCTCGGCCCTCTGTCTATCTCTGCTTCTGGTTAACTGCCTCTTCTCTGGTTCTGTCTCTCAGTGTTCAACTGTTGCCTCTCTCTGTTTCATTGTTCATGGCTTTTAACCATTCAAGCTCATGCCCGTTCGGTTCCTCTTATGCCTCTGTCGATTCACCTTCTACAACTGCGCTTGGAGTTCCCTGTTCGGCATCAGCATGGACGCTCAGGGAGTGGTCACGTGTCCCCATCTGAATAGCGCCAGCCTGTTTGTCGATTCGTTTCATCAGTTACGTTGTGGATGCATTTTTCCTCCACCGTGGCGGTCAAACGGATTCCAAATCCCTTTAGAACGCAGCTTAATTCCTTGTCGATTCCGCTTCTTTCCATCGGGCACAATCTCAGCTGTCTGATTTGGATCCCCCAGATCCAACGTCGTTTGCACATCCCATGCAGTTGACTTGCTTGTCCTATAACACGCGATCAACGACAGTTTTCTCTCACCTCTGCCACCACGCATCAATCGTTGAGTGGGATCGCTCCACTTTCTCTAAAACCATTTACCGTTTGAGGGCACCCTGATCAATACTGTCGATTTCCAGAGCGCGGGTCCCGCATTGTACGATTAGCGCTTTTTTCCTTTTTTCGCCCGCGGTTTGCCATGCGTCCAAGTACTTAGGCTTTCTCCACTTCGGCCCTGTTTGCCCATAGATGCACGATTAGCGCTAGGCACTAATCACGCATCAAAAATCACCTCCTTTTACTGATCCGGGGCTCCTAGGGGCTACTTTGACCTCCCGCACAGTCTCCATGGGCCTCGGTCAGTGTGCTTTGACCGAGGTCCTCGTCGTTCCATGCTGACTGCCATTGGCACTGGTTCAGGATGTTTTTGAATGTTGTTTCAGATTCTTTAGAGATTTGTTTCATCTCGATACAGTCAAGGTTCTTTGATAGTCTTTTATGGATCCAATTCAGATCATCTGTTCTCAGCACCTTTATCTTCGTCTCTGTCTGGTTTTCCACCAGAGCCTTGAATTCTTTAAACTTGTCAAAGACTTCAGATTTCTTCTTAACATGTATTCCTTAAGAAGTCATCTACAAATGATACATAGTACACAGACTTACCCAGTGATGGAACCTTCATAGGTCCAAACACATCATTATGCACAATATCTAATATATGTTTCGCCCTCCTACCACCAGAGGCGAACTCACCCAATTTTGCTTTTGATATACACAATTTTCACAAAAATCAAAATCCAGAGAGATATTACTCACACTTTCTACCATACCTTTACCATGAAATATTGGAAGGCCCTTCTCTCCAATATGTCTAAGCCATTGATGCCAAAACATGGTCTTCTCTCCAGAGACCACTAGATTTTTTGCTCTGTTTTCAGGAACCACAAAACTGTTGCACCTATCAACGACCATGCTACCTTGTAGCTTGTACAAAGTTCCAATCTGAACTCCCTGCATCAATACCAGTGCTCCCTAAACCATCTTGCAGGTATCCTTCTCAAACACTGTTTTTACACCTGCATCATCCAACTTTCTTATAGAAATCAGATTTCTTGCCAATGCAGGACTATGCAGAACACCCAGAAGTGTTCTATCCTTTCCACCTTGCAACTTCAATTTTGTTTTTCCATGCCCAACAATTCTAGCCTTCCTATCATCCCCTAAGAATACATCACCACCATCGTATTTCTCATACTTGCCGAACCACTCTCTATGGGGAGTGAAGTGAAAGGATGCACCTGAGTCAATCAACCATGCCTCATGATCTACATGTCTACTTGAAGAAGCCAAGTACACATCCCCACCTTTATCTGAGGTGGTTTTCGCCTCTGCAGAAGGAGCATCATCAGATCCCTTTTCTTTATCAGGAGCATTAGATTTACAGTCCCTTTTGTAGTGCCCTTCCTTTCTGCATTTCCAAAACACCACCTTTACAGGTTTTCCTCGAGATTTAGATCTCCCACTTGATGACTTAACAATGTAAACTTTGAAATGGGAACTGATACTGTTACCCGTTTCGTAGAGATAGAAAAAAATGACCCGATTTTCAAAAGTGGTGATGCAGAATACACATGTTTTTTTTAGAACACGGTTTTTTGAACTTTAATTTTTTTTCATGTTCAAGGATGAAATCGAGTTTTAGAATGGTAGTGATTTTCATGCTGATTTTAAAAAGGTAGTATTCTACATCACACCTTTTTTTTAAAAGACCTATTTTTTGACTTTTAATTTTCTAGTGTGTGAAATGTGAAAAATTATTTTCTAAATTTGATAGTTTTTGAAGTCGTCATCTTATTCATATTTTCTTGTTCTCTATCTTAATGTTTTTTTTTTAGGGGGTTTTTATTGTTTTTTCGTTTTTAAATTAGAAAGTCGATAGTTTGAATGTTAGATAATCTACATATTTATACATCCTTAATTAATTTTTCAATCCACATGAAATAATTGTTTCTAAAAAACAACATTTTTAAACAATGGACATAAAAATAACCATTTTTAACATAAACATAACAAAAAAACTAAACGTTTTGATAATTTTTTGCTAGAATTAACATATCGAAATCACAATTTTTATACAAAAATATTAACTAAAAATGGTCAAATAATAGTTTTTTTTATGAATTTCATGTCAAAAAAATAATAATAACAATTTTTTTTCAAAAAATAATAATTAACTTAAAAATCAATGCGAAAATCACAAATTACAAATATTGAATACATAACAACTTTAATTCATTGATTATTCTTTTCATGAAATGTCAGACCCAAAACATTGCAAAGCTTTATTTCCAGGTATAACTTAAATTTAATCAACAATGTCACGTAATCCAAACTCTTCGTCCTCTAGAGTTTCATCATTGTCATCTTCCACAATATTTTCTGCTTCCTTTTGCGCAATTTCCTCTTCTAATGGGTCTTTGATGTCTGCAAATCCAATATATGTCTTTCCAAACATTCCATGTAATGGTGGTTGGGGTTCCTTTGCCTTTTTTGCCACACGTAATTCATTATGCCGATGCCACGCGGCCCGAGGGTGGCGCTGCGCAGCGTGGCATCGGCATCAGCATCGGCATCTGGCGAGACCTGCAATTCCATCATAGCCACATTTGAATTTAATCCTGTGAAATTTAGTGCAAATTCTTTGGTCACCTATGCATGCCCTCCTTGTAACTTCCTGCAAAAGTTCCAACATCCGACATTTTTAAACGCCTTCTCCACATCTTTATTCTTCAGTGTTATATCCAAACCTTCAGGCTCGTTTCTCAGATATTTGCCTGATCTGTGTTCTTTCTTCTCTACTGATCTCTCCATGAAATCTTAATGACTTGTAAGCAAGGAATACTAGCTATGTTCGAACTATGAAAAACTCAGCTTCTTTTGAAAATCTACCTCACTTGATTTGCTACCTCGCTTGATTACAATGTTATTTAAAATTTAGATCTTGCCGTTTATAATCTTTCAAATTACAATCTTGCAGATTTGTTATTGATGCAAGGCTTACAATCATCATTAAGACTTGTGCATAGGTGGCTTTTCTTGGAAATTGTAATCCGTGTGTATCAAAAAATCTAATGGTGGTGATAATGGAGATGGGTGGTGGGACGTGATAAGTGGAGTACATGAACTGACACAAAATGAGGCATCCACTGATTTACCTAAGGGATTTGACATTTGGAAAAGATTCGCTGCGGAATGCACGAATCCGTGATTTCGTAGTGCGGTTAGTTTAAATTTTGAATGATGCACTGCGAAATCACCTAATAAGGTTTGCACTGCGAAACTGCTAAACAGAGTAAATGCGCTGCGAAAACACTTTAAAAAGAATGCATGCACTACACAATTACCAAAAATGTTTTGTGGTGGATAACAAAGTAACACATGACCGATGAATGATGGTGATCAGTGGTAAATAAGAATACATGCTTGACTCATGACCTCCTAAGACTCAAACTTTAAGGAAAAAACGAACTCAACTTAGATTAACACTAACCTTTGTCATCAGGCTAGGATGAGAAATTTTAGAATTAGATGTCTTAAGTGATAACACTATTGATAATCAAGTTGAAGCATATCGGTTTTTTAATGGTCATTCTCTAGCCCAGGAAAGAAACATTGAAAGGTTTCTTATAGTTGACAACTCAAAAATCATTATTGACCACCCTTGAAATGGCTCAAACGCTAAGGGCCCTCTTCTCAATTCAATCATTAGTCACATAGGCCTTGTTCTCTCTTGATTCTTTGATGATCAATACCTTCATGCTTTTAGGCCTAATAATTTCAAGAAGATGAAATGGAATATCAAGCAACTAGATTAACAAAGGGATCGTTATTGGTCAATGATAAAATCACTTAGTCTCTCATCTCGTGACTTCACACTAGTTTTGTAACGGTCAAATTGGGAGCTAATTTGTGCTACCCCTCACTACAAAAGGTCAAAAAGGGTCAATGATCAATTTAGGTCAATTATCAATCATATCCTCTTCCCCATGCAAGTTATTATTTCTTGGAACTCTGTTGGATTCAAATGTGTGTGGGTGGAAGAGTTGTGAATTATTCATTGTATAGAGGAAGGAGGATTTAATGTTGCATTGATTAAAATGGGGACAATGATTGGCTTTCCCTAGCACATAATGAACATGCAGTGCTTCACTATCCTTTGGCACAAATGCTCCAAGCGGAAATCAAGAATCTTTATTCTTCAAATCAAGGAGGTGATGTCTATGCATCACGTCAAAAGGCGGGAATGAAGGTTTTTGCAACCCAAGAATTTTTTTATTTGTAAAATTCCTTCTATGAGTGATCACATCAATTTATTAGTAAAATTCAGCTCCAATTTATCATGGCTTTATGGCATCTATATGTCCTTGAATTTATGGTTTCACAATTTATGTGGGTTTTGTTTCACAAGGATGGCAATTATCTCTCGGTGGGGCCTCCAAGAGGGAATTATGGTGTCTAGTTTTTCTATAGAATTTGATTTATGGCATCTTTATATCCTTGAATTTATGGTTTCATAATTTTTGTGGGTTTTTATATGCAAGGATGAAAATTATCTCTTGGTGAGGTTTCCATGAGGGAATTATAGTTTCTATTTTTCCTATGAACTCTATGTATCCTTTCCCCCTGGAGATTATCTGATTTGGCAATTTTGGTTTTAATTGGAAAGAAAAATAAATTATGCTAGTTTTGGTAGCATTTTGGGATGGACCTGAATCCCCTTTTGCAATGTACCATTGTGTTTTCCTTCAATGTTAACCTCGTAAGGCCCATTTTCTATTTTTATGTGGATTGTATTGATGGTAGATTCCACAATTTCCCACCATTTTCTTTAGGATGTGATGTGGACATATTCTTTAGGATGTGATTTGGACATTTGAGATTTCTTAGGCCTCTTTTTAATGTACATTATCTTCTAGTTTCTCTCCTCGTTTAAGTCTAGGTAGTGGTGTGACTCTAGGCTCTTAGTGTTTCTTTCCTTTTGCCGGGAACGATTGGTGGAAACTAGAGTGAAAATTCAGTCTTGAAAATGAGTTGGAAGCACTTCGAGTCACGTTTACTAAACAAACCAAATCCGCTGTTATTTTTATGTGGATAATTATGAATGTCAGATTATTCATATCGAGCAATGAGGTCATCTACGTTAACAGTGCCAAACCCAAGACAGTGCCAAACCCAAGACACACATTGCAGCGCCCCCAACTAACCCAGGCACCTTAGACGGCCACATTTGAAAAATGCAAAGGCAGCCTTTAATGGGTCTGGCTTCTTCACGTCCCTGGTTTCTTGCAAGTGTACATTGCTTGCTTTTAAGGCAACCAATATTTCCAACCCTATAGATCAATTAATACACCTGAAAGGCCCTCAAAGCATGGGCATTCTGACATCTATTTACCAGTCAATCCGTATAAGTAATTTTCAGGCAAACATTTTCTGGTTTCTGGTTAATAGTGATGGAGATGTGCATGATGTGATCATCCATCTCGTTGTTTATATTGATGGCCATTGAAACGAGGCGGCGTATCATGGCATGTCGAGTTGCATATGCTATCCATTCCCCACACCATCTAATATTAATTTCCATGCAATGTCCTCATACGAAATAAAATACATAGCTCGATTGCTGATAAATACAAAATGGTGTATAACGTGGAATGCGTATCAATACTGTTACCATTAATGCCGTGTTATTTGAATTTGAAAACCCGCTCAATGTTCAAGTTTGAACTTGTAAACCCGCCTGACAATGCTCGTATTTCATCTGAACCACATCAATCACAATTCATTATGGTCATGTTATTTGAATTTGAAAACCCGCTCAAAAAAATTTGAATTTGAAAACCTGCTAAAAAAAAATATTGAAATTTGAAGTTTGAGCTTGTAAACAAGCATTCCCATGTTTCATTTGAATGACATCACATTTCAGGCATTTTGGACGTTGGTTTTTGAAGGGAAACGATGCAGTGTTGAAATTGGAGCGACACATCAGCATAGATTCGACAACGAACACATTTATTCCTATAAACAATTTTGCAGCATGTTTGAAGGGAGTATTATCGTAACAGTCTATTAAACGTGGAGTTGATAGATTTTGCATGGTGTTTGCAGGTCAACAACCAACCGTTCATGTGGGACATTGAATAACACCTCGTCATCCAGGGGCAATCTGCCATACTATCATGATCTGTCTTGTGATTTCATGGAAAGAACCAAGACCGAGATTTTCTTTGTTAGCTGGCAAAATTTCTCACACACAGTGGACTCCAAATACAATTAATAATCCGCTGTTGTGATTTAATGTATAGAATCAGTTTGGGTTGCGAATGAAAAGTCATTATATTCAAAACCCTAAGAACTGGGGTGATGGAAAGACACGATTATATGAGTGGTAGTAATAATACCCATCACGTAGTGAGGTCGTCGGTTCCGTATCTGGTTTCCGCGCAGTGCCATCCCCGGGCGGGGCGGGGTGGCCCGGGGGTGGCCCTGCATGGCATCGGCATCGTTCTTGGCCTATCGATTTTGAATTTTCAATCCATGCGGAGACCAATTGAGCTCCTTATAAATACAACGCCCTCGCATGCTATTTATCAAACCTCTGATTTCCTGTGATAAAAATGGCAACCTTTAAAGACCAATCTAGGCTCTTCCTGATTGGATGTGTGGCCATCTTCTGTTGTTCAGTTCTCGCAGGTAAATGACCATTATATTGCAT
The DNA here is from genome assembly GCA_000404065.3 of Pinus taeda. Classification (NCBI taxonomy): domain Eukaryota; kingdom Viridiplantae; phylum Streptophyta; class Pinopsida; order Pinales; family Pinaceae; genus Pinus; species Pinus taeda. The sequence continues at coordinate 1,952 of APFE030263476.1, read as the reverse complement.
TATTTTCCTCTCTACTTTGATACATGCTTCATACAATAGGATTGTTATTCAAAGATTTAAGTTCAACCTTGTCGCTCTATTAAACTGATTTAATTGAATTCGGTGTGCAGATGGTGATAAAATAGGAGTGGACTATGGCATGGACGCAGACCATCTTCCATCTGCAGACGAGGTGGTAACTTTGATGAAGTCCAACAACATTGGGAAAATGAGAATTTACTAGGAAAACAAAGTTGTTCTGCAAGCTTTGGCGAATTCTGGTATCGATGTAATAGTGGGTGTCACTAACGGCGAACTGGAGGACATATCTTCCAGCCAAGACTCCGCAAACCGTTGGGTTAACGAGAACATTGTGCCCTTCTATCCCGCCACCAATGTCAAACACATTGCAGTGGGAAACGAAGTTTTGGTAGGCAACGTTCAGTGCGTACCCTATCTTGTTCCCGCCATGAACAACATTCAAACTGCGATCCAGAACGCTAATCTGTAGATAGCATCAAAGTCTCTACTACCCACAGGCCAGATGTTAGCAGCAGCAACCTGCCGTCTAAAGGAGTCTTCGTAGATGTTGTGAAGGACACGATGAGCCAAATACTCAATTTTCTGTCACAGAACGGTGGTCCCTTCATGGCGGACGTCTATCCATACTTCAGCTAAGTCGGCAACACAAAAGACATTTCTCTGGATTATGCTCTGTTTAAGTCTACGTCTACTCTTTTGTCGGCCATGGAAGCCTCGGGGTATCCCAACATCCCGATTGTCATTGCCGAAAGTGGATGGCCTTCTGCTGGCGGAAGTCGCCACCATTGAGAATGCTCAGACCTGTAACAATAATCTCATTAAACATGTATTATCGAATGCAGGAACACCAAAGAGGCCAGGAATGAGCATTGACACATATGTTTTCGCGCTTTTCAACAAGGATTTGAATCAAGGCGACGACACAGAGAAACACTTTGGACTATTCGACCCTAATACTAAACAGCCTGTATACTCTGTCAACTTCTCACCTTGAGTTGCGTTGGAATCCACATCACATGTGACCCGAGTAGATGCAGACAAGCCCTTATCTTCATGCACTGCTATATGTAATCTGCAAGTGTATGGTTATTTCTAAAATAAATAAAATATGTAATCTGCAAGTGTATGGTTATTTCTAAAATAAATAAAATGTCAAAGAAGTTGAGTTTAATATCGTTCTGGAAACTGAAAGTCTTTACATTTGTTTTCAAAAGTGACGTTGAGCATTGAGAAACAACCCGTGTAGTTCGCCAATTATAACCATGCAGGCAGACTTCCCTGAGTTTTAACCAAAACAAATAGCTATATCGAAATTTCTTTGAAGCTACCGTGGCAACCCAAAAATCACACAATCATGTAAAAGAAGAGTTCATGAGAATTTTTGCAGTAAGGGAAAATAAAAAATGTATGGAAAATAAAATTGGGATAAAATTTGGATGGGTATGGTTTAAATTTGTTTTTTTAATATATAAATTTAGTATTTAAAATTTTTTAAACATTTAGATTATCAAAAATTTACTCATCAAGCTTATAATTTTAATTAATGCAAAACAAAACATGGTTTCGAAATATAGGCTAACTGGGTTTATTAGTATCCAAAACATGGTTTCGAAATATAGACTAACTGCGTTTATTAGTATCCATTCTACGCCTATGTAGGTGTCCAAACCATATGCCTCTGAAAGTTCTTTGAATTTAGAGGGTTCTATATTTAAAATGAATGGACACGTTGGATGCATGCGCTCGTCTGTACAGTTGGTTAGTTTTTTCGCATTCAAAGCATTATTGATGACTAATAAATTGTGTGTCTTCGGGTTTCTAAGTCTATTGTAGACATGTGCATTTATTAGTGTAGAAATTGGTGTTCAATAGAGACCCGCTAATGTTGTCGTTTTCAAGAATAAAAATAATTTTTTTAAGTAATCAACCCG
>APFE030263472.1:98672-133486 GCA_000404065.3 Pinus taeda | reverse complement strand
TCGGCTAAATACCAAAGATTAAACATAAGAAATCCCACGTGTGCTTTTCTCTGCCTTGAAGTGAGTGCACTGGGGGTACGCACCTCCTGAACGGCTGCGTGTCTAGCCGCGGTCCCTTCACGGTGTACCTGCGGGTACGCATATTCTGAACTGTTCTCCTACGTACTTCTTAATTTTCAACATATTGAGAGCCTTGCCACGGGTGTTTCCATCAAGTACAACATTTGTAACATATAGCCATACCAGAAACATAATGCCAACAGTAATTTGTTGACTACAAAGACTGGGGGAATAAAAATGGAAAGAGGGAGGAGCCCAAGAAATCACAGTAATTCAAGAAAAGGAAGATCCAAATCCAGATCAGGGGTAGTGTGTTAGAAATGTGGGAAGAAAGGACACTTGAAAAGACTACAAATCTAGGAATGGAAAAGAAGAAGATGGACAACAAGAGAACAATCATGAAGTGAATTTGACAGGTGATGTGTTGCAATATGGTTTTATTCTTTCATTTGAGAATATTATTGATGCCTGGATAGTAGATTCAAGGGCCTCATTCCATGCCACACATGATATGAAACATTTTTGTGACTATTTTCAAGGATATTTTAGATAGGTTTGTCTAGGTGATGATAAACCTTGTTAAACTTTTGGAACGGGTATGGTTTTTATAAATAAATAGAATGGAAACCATTGGCTATTGAAGGAGGTAAGTCATGTTCCTGATATAAAGAAAAATATGATTTCAACAGGGAAGTTAGGAGGTGAAGGTTGTGTAACTACTTTTATAGAAAAACCTAAAAGGTCACTAAATGAGCCTTAGTAATAGAGAAAGGAGAAAAGGTTGGTACATTCTATTTATACAATAGTATTTCTAATACTGTTAATGATTTAACCTCCACAAGAGCAGATACAACACTCTGGCATCATACGTTTAGGCACATGAGTGATAAGGGGATGCAGATTTTTCACTCAATAAATTCTTTGCCAAGTCTGAAGCATGTTGATTTGGATTTCTGTGAAAATTGTGTTTATCGAAAACAAAATAGAGTCATATTTATCAGAGTTGGGAAGGAAAATAAGAGCGAAAAATTAGGACTTGTGCATACAAATGTATGGGGACTTGCTCAGGTATCATCTCTCAGTGGCTTTCACTATTATGTTACTTTTATTGATGGTGCAACTAGGAAAACCTAGATTTACTGTATTCAAACTAAATACAATGTATTTGATACTTTCAAGAAATGGAAATATTTGGTTGAGAATGAGAGAGGAAAGAATTTGAAGTTTCTCAGATCAGACAATGCAGCTAAATACTGTAGCAAAGAGATTGATAACTATTGTTCACAGCATGGAATTTGCAGAGAGAAGACAGTTCCAAGAACACCATAGGAAAATGGTGTGCCATAAAGGATGAACATGGCAATCATGGAGCATTCAGGGTGCATGAAATTTCATGCAGGATTTCCCTTAAAATTTGGGTAGATGTTGTATATATTGTTGTTTATCTAATAAATAGAGGGACTTCAAGTTCCTTGGATGGTGGTATTATAGATGAGGCATGGATAGTTAAAAATGTAAACTACTCATTTTTAAAGACTTTCAGTTTTGAAGCCTTTGTCCACATCAATAAAGAAAATAGAACAAATCTTGAGGCAAAATCAAAGAAAGGTACCCTTATTGGATATGGTGTAAATGATTTTTGTTATCTATTATATGGTTGTGAAAATCAAAAAATCATTAGGAGTAGATATGTCATATTCGATGAAAAGGTATTGTAGAAGGATCAAATGTAGAGAAAGAATCAGGAAAGGGAAAACAAAGAATACAAAGTGCTTTATGAGATCACAAAAAAAGCGAAGGTTCCTAAAAATCAGAATGATTAGTAGCCACAACAACAACAACCACAACAAGAACAACAGACACCTCAAACACCTGAAATTAGTGTTAGAAGATCTACTAGGATAAGTGCACCCCCTGAACGATACTCTCCTTCATTAGTGAACTAGAAAGGTATGCAGAAGAAATGTAGGTATAAACAAGGAAGAAGTGGGAGCAAGCCTTGGAAGAAGAGATGGACTCCTTGATGCAGAAACAGACTTGGGACTTAGTCAAGTTTCCTCTTAGTAAAACAACATTGCAGGATAAATAGGTTTACATGTTGAAGGAAGAAGATGGAGGTAAACAAAGGTATAAGGCTAGACTTGTGGTGAAGGGATTTGCACAAAATAAATGTATAGACTTTGATGAAATTTTTTCTCCTATTATTAAAATGACTTCAATTACAATTATTTTAATTCTAGTGTCAGTAGAATATTTTCATCTTGAGCAGTTAGTTGTAAATAAAACCTTTATCCATGGGGATTTGGATGAAAAAATATATATGAAGAGGCCACAAGGGTATGAGTTAAAAGGGAAGGAGAAATTAATGTGAAAATTGAAGAAGAGCTGGTATGGCTTAAAACAGGCTCTAAAGCAGTGTTATCTAAAATTTGACCAATTTATGTCTAAACAAGGTTATACTAGATGTCACTCTAACCATTGTGTTTATATTAAAATGTAAAATGATGGAAACTATATTATATTGTTATTATATGTAGATGACATGCCTTTTGTAGGGTCTAACATGTAGGAAATAAATGTGCTCAAAGGAAAATTGGAAAATTCATTTGCAAAGAAGGATTTGGGTGCTGCAAAACAAACCCTTGGTGTGAGAGTAACTGGAGACAAGAAAAATCACAAATTAACATTGTATTAGAGCAAGTACATAAAAAAAGTGTTGGAAAGATTTAATATGCAAAATGAAAAAGAAGTTAGTACTCCTTTGGCTAGCCATTTTAAACTAAGTAAGGAGATGTGTTCCCAGACTCAATAAGAGATGGATTATATGTGTAAAGTTCCATATGCATGAGTAGTTGGAAGCTTAATGTATGAAACGGTCTGCAAAAGGCATGATATTGCACATACAATGGGAGTTGTAAGCATGTATATGAAAAATCTAGGAAAAGATCATTGGATGGAAGTGAAGTGGATTCTCAAATATTTGAGAGGTACCATAAATCAAGCATTATGATTTGGTGGTTCAAACATTTTTCTACGGGGATATGTTGATGCAGATATGGATGGTGATAGATATAACATGAGGAGCACCACAAGGTATGTGTTTACTATAGGTGGAACAACTATCAGTTGGGTTTAAAAATTGAAAAATATTGTTGCACTTCCAGCAACAGAAGTAGAGTATGTTGTTTCTATAGAGTCTAGTAAAGAAATGATTTGGTTACAATGGTTTATGGATGAATTGGGCAAGAAGTAGGAGATGGGTAGTTTATACAGTGACATCTAGAGTGCCATTAATCTTTCAAAGAACTCAAAATTTCATTCAAATACTAAACATATACAACTCAAGTACCATTTCATAAGGTCAATGTTGTAATATGGACAGTTGAAGCTAGAAAAGATACACACTGGGTAGAATTTTACAGATATGTTAACAAAAGTTGTAACCAGGGAGAAACTGAGATTATGATTAGTTTCAATTGGTCTTCCAATATGATGGTGAAGATGAAAAAAAACTAGGTATAAGTGGAGTCCTTATCCAACAAGTAAAGTAATGATGGAGTTTATATAATCAGTTTCCAAGTGGGAGACTGTTGGGTGTGGAATCTAATTATCTTCCTGATTTTTCAAAGGTTTTTTTTTCATCCATGTTGGATCCTTGTTCCTAATAGGGCATCAACACCGGCTACTTAATTGTAGTTAGGGGGGTCCGACGGGGGGAGGGTGCAACGACAACTTTTATGAGACCCCCCCCTTGGTAGGGGTTTAGGGGCATTGCCCCCAAAGCTAAAAAATAGATGAAAATTTACCTTGTAAAATATTTTAATTCGTAGTCAATTTGGGCCTTTCATTAGGCAGATGATATGATGGTATAATTTATGTTAATTTAGGGTTTCTTCCCTAGAAGAAAACCCTCCATTTATATGAGGGAGTTGTATTTTAGTTGTGTATTATTATTCTGAGTGAGAGAGAGAGAGGAGGATGTGTGAGAGTGAAGAAGAAATGACAATAGATCTTTTGTAGGTTGTATCTCTTAATTTTGTTGGATAATATAAAAGGAAGGATTGACTATTTCTCTGTGGATGTAGCCCAAATTGGGTGAACCACATATATCTATGTCTCTCTTCTTTTATGTGTCTCTGTATTTATGTTTCTCCAATATTTTAAGTATTTCATTTCTATGTTAATTAATTTCTATCAGATGTTAATGGAACGGTAAGGTCATCATAGTAAAGTGTTGCAAAGATGTATGATGGAAGTTGAGGTAGGTTCACCTATATGGATGAAGGATATTGAGGGAAGTTCAATATCCAGTACTTGGCAACTGTGAAGTCAAGATATGGATATCATGGGTAACAGTCTGAGAAGATATCTCTGAGGTCAAAGGAACATCACTTTCAAGAATAAGCTACAATCAACTTGAAGTTTGGGAAGGATATATATAATTTATTCATATCAAAGAAGAAAATGATGAGAAAGAAGATTGGTCTGAAGCCTACCAAAACATTCAAGAGAGAAGGTGGCTCCATGATACCTTGAAAGAAAGAAATATTGATGAAGTAGAGGAAGGAGGGAGCCAAAGAGTTATGAGGAACTGGTAGTTGATACCCTTCTGAAGACAATTTGTAAGGCTTTTGATGATGATTTCCTAAATAGAAAGGAAGTCTATATCTTCGATGTTTCTAAGAGGGAGTAAATGTATCTCCTTGTATAGGAGCAAGGTACTATTCTCAACAGTAAATAAGAATAGGGATGTACTCTCTGGTTGAGATGGAGCTATGTTGGACATCACATGTGAATTCTCCTCTTTAGGTGATGAAGAGATAATTACAAAGGATTGGATAAGCATTTGTGGTTTCATTGAGGATATAACATCCAAGAAAGGAAAGGTATTGAAACTCTTTGAGGATAGAAAGGTATCCAAGAGAAGAGTGGTCGAAGAGGACCAATATTTTTTGAGGACTAGGGATTAGGGATCCATGATAAGAATAGTCCTAAAAGCACATACCTTGTAGATGTTTGGATGGGGTATGTACCTTGTAGAGGTAGTGTGGTATCACACGTAAAGCCTCCCAACATAATGTTCTCGATTAAAGAAGAGCTTTTCTAGTTGGGCGTCAAGGAAAATGTTGGTCAGGATGATGATGCTTACAATATGGCTTATCAATACGACTCTTCTTGTGAGAATTCTTCAGTTTTGGATATGGTGTTGTACTAGCTGTACAATTATAAATACCTCTCTAGTTAAGAGGGAGTGTTGAGAAATGTAAATAGTTTTGGTTTTCATATTTTTTGTATTCATTTCAATATGTATCCTATCTAACAAAAAATAAAATAAAATAAAAAGTTATTATTTTTAAAGCATGGTTTCATGCTCATTATTGATGATCTTCTAGGTAAAAGTATTTTCTTCATGCTTCTAGGGTTTGTTTGGTCTTAGGATTTATTTTCTTGAGTCAAAGGAGTCGACATCGTGTTTATAAGACCCTTTCGAGAAATACGTAATTGTAAAAGAATTAGTTTTGAGTCTCGAAAGTCTAGGAAGCTCCAAAAGTACAAGTCAGCCCTGGGAACAACAAGTCAGTCTAAAGGAGGGAATTCAACCCCTAGAAGGCTATAAAAAAGTAGTTTAACCTCATTTGGAGAGACTCACTCCACAAGTTTTATCTATCAAGAAAGAAGTTTGATCTATAGCTGGGAAGAAAGAATAAGGAGATCAAAGGTCTAAGAGAAGAAAGAAGGATATATATATATATAATTATTCTATATAACATATATATATATATTATATATATATATATATAATTTGGGCTCTACTCTCCCCACATGTGAAGTTATAGTGTTTTCAGTGTTTTAGAAGGAGGCCAAAATTGCAGGTCCAAGTTGCAGGAGGATAAAGTGCATAATATTGTAGTTGGAAGGGAGAAAACCCTATGTTGACCTTGTTGACCTTGGGAGAACCATCTTTCTCTAGGAAGGTCTGAGGAGGAGGTTGAATTAGGGTTTCCCAAGAAGCTGCAAGGCTGAAATTGTAGGGTTAAAGTTGTAGAATGATTTACAGTATTGAAGATGACAGGTTGAAGTTGCATTATTGAAGGTAATTGATGCAAAATCAAGAAAGGACTTAAGGGTTAACTTGGTACTAGGAGAAGGAATTGGTATATTTTTTGGGTCATTGTATCTCAATTGAAGTATATTTTAAGAAGATAAGAGTTCTTGGGTTTTCCCCTTGGAGGGGTTTTTCCCTAGCTGAGAGCCTAATATTTGTGTCCTCTAGTGTTGCAGTTTATATTCTTGATATTTGTTTGATGAAGAATCTAACTAAAAGAACACAAGAAAGGTAATAAGTTCACAATAAAATATTAAGGTTAAGGAAAATAATATTCATAGTTGCCACTATACATTTTCTAACACGTGCAGTGCAAGAGGGAAAAACTACAAGCTGATAGAGTTTGTTGAGACTGATGGGATGAAATTTTCCATTATTGATACATGGAAATCATCGAACTATGGTGTCCAAGAATGAAAGGCGAATGGCAGGCTTAGAGGAATAATTGGCTCATGAGTTCTTGCTAAAAGGGTTGATAAATCTCTAATTTCTTGTCGAGGAAGCAAATAAACCACTTAGTGCTTGCCAAGTAAGTTGATAAACAAGTAAGCCCATGAGGCGGGGATGAGTTGGTGATTGAGTATTTTATTAAGGCCCTCATTTGTAAAGTTCACAAGTTCAAATCTTGTGGGTGAGATTGTTAGAGGTAAATTTGACTTACCTTGTTTAGTATGGTTTGTGAGTTACCATATCGGGCTAGGAGGGTTTTTCTTGGTAGTGAAATGATGTGATCCAATTTGGAAATTATGATTGTATGGTTCTAGTTACTAGTTTCCATCTTATTAGTTTTTTTTTTTATTTTATAAACCACTCAAGTTATTGATGTAAAATTGATAAACCACTAAGAAGGGTGAAAATCCATAGGTAGCTTGCTAAAAAAGGTTGATAAACCACTGAGTTCATTCTAAACAAGCTGATAAATCACTCAATGTTTACCAAGTTGATAAACCACCCACATAGTGTGCCATAGGTTCCTGCATTACTTTCCTTCAAAACACCATTGATAAACCACCTATAAATAAAGCCCACACTCCTGGAAAAATAAGAAATACCCAACTGAACTTGCTTGGAATCCCAAAGATAGCGATCCATTGGATCATGGATTTGACTTGGGGGCAGAAATCTACAAGAAAGACTATAGTGAAACTAATGTATGGTTGGGTGGAGAGATGAATCCCCACCTTCAGTTTCCATCCAATTCTATCCATTCAACTAAGTGCCATGAATATTGTGTATTTGTTTGTAAATGATTGGATTTTGGTTTATTATTGGTTAAAAAGTGGCTATATGTTAACTCTTGAATGGTCATTGAAATTGTTGCATGTCCTTGATGGGAAATATGCCTTGAATGTTCTATTGGCTAAGTTGGAATACTATATTTATGTGAATGATATGAATGTTCTTGATTTTATATGCAAATGTAATTGGTTGCATGAAGACATGTAGTTAATTGTTATTCTTACAAATATGATTATTGGCATGCTCATGAAATGAAGGCTCATTGTCTTATTTAAATACTGTGATGTATTATGTTATGCAGAGAATTGGATTATATCTTGTGTAATGTGTAATATAGGCATATGTAAAGATTCAACAAGACACTATTGTAACTAAATTTACAAAGCAGTCATAGTTATGGCTTAATTGGTATCAATATTTAATGGTAAACTAGTTTTGTTAGCCATTTTTATCATTGTTTGAATGAAGGTTTCTATGAAGGTTAATTTACTTTGTCAATATGATTTGAGTTACACTCAAAACCCAAGGAGAGATCGACTTAGTGGCAAGAACCCTTGGGGTCTCTATTTCTATGTGTTGTGAGTTATAATCTTGCATTCCAGCTAAATACACATTTGAATTAACATATAAGAGGACTTTTATTTTGGAAAAGTTTATGTAGGAACAGGACGAGAATATTTTTGTTACCCGATGTGAAATTTTACTTCAAACCACGCCTCTCCTCGCTGAGTTTTATATGTTAATTGCTTGGTAGTGGAATTGTTGGTGAAGGCCGATCGAGACATATATTTCCTTATTAATGAATGGGAAATATTCCTTTCTCACCATGCCTCTCTTTGCATGTGGCATGCTTTGGCCATGTTATTTTTGGAACTATTGACAACTAAAAGGTAAGGACATATATTTCCCCATTAATGAACGAGAAATATTCTTTTCTTTTCATGCCTCTCTTGGCATGTTGCATGATTTGGCCATTTTATTGTAGGTATTATTAACGAAGGCAGGGATAGTGATTTCCCATTACTTGTTGAGAAGATTCATGTTGCATCATGCCCTAGTTAGCGTTAACACCTACTATATGGTGGAATTGTTGCATGATGGTGGGATAGCAATATGTCCATCATAGGAATGAATAATTTCACATCAAACCCTGAATTTCATATGAAGTGAAATCATTGATAAACACGAAGGAGCTTGGTCCCATGGGACCCTGATGCGAGCTAAGATGGTAGGTGCCACCTAATCCAAGAAATGCTACATGGATGCCATGGGAATGGTGGCATGGATTTATGTAGCACCTCTAAGGCATGAAACATGGTTGGTTGAATTGGCTTGATTAGATGGCCAAAGAGCTCATTTTTTGGTGACACATGGCACCGTCAGAGGATGCCACATGATGAGGTGACATTACCTTGATGTCAAATGATTTCAGTGAGGAGTAGGGGAGATTGATGATTAGGTGTTAGATAACGTGGCTACCAAGTGGTGCCACAAGTCCTACCATGTCAAAGGACACAAAAGGTGCAACATGAATTTTTTGGCATTAGGTAACACAAATTTTCTCTTTCGTGTCTTTCGTCTATTGCTTGAAAAAGAGTGCTAGATGAGAAACCTTTCGGAATTTGAAACCAAAATTCTCATCTCACCACATCGGTTTGGAATGATGTTCACCCATGACCTAACATTGTAGCACTGGGTGTGGTTGACACAGAGTGCTAAATAGGAAAATATCCAACATATGTTTGCAAATTCTTGATCGCACCACACACATTTGAGTAGAGAATGTTTTGGAGGTAGGGCACATTGGCACAGTGGCATGCTGATGCGGTGGAATCCATGCTAAATTGGGTGACATGGTAGTGCGAACTAGGCCACTTGTAAGTGTCATGTGGGGGGTATGCTAATGTGGAAAGGTTAATAAGAAAGTATTTAAATGGGAATAATTTCCAATCTATAGTTCAAATTGAGATAAACATTATATCACTAGAAAGCTCTTGATGAGCCATATGTGATAGTGGAATTTATTTTGAGCTTCAAGGAAGTTGGGAAAAGATAATTTTTGTAAATTTGTGTTCATAATATATCTTTTATATCAGGTAAATTTTTATGTAACACCTTCCACTATCCAATAATAACCCAAGGTGGTGGGAGTGTGTGTTACAAGGTGGTATTAGAGCATGTTTCAACGCTGGACCTAAAAAGGCTCACATGCACATACATAGGATGAGTATTTTAATTTTATAGTTCCCATTTCTATTATAGATGTGTGTGGAGTTTCAATTATAACTAATATAATGTTTTATTTTATCTAATTACCAATTGGTTATTTTATGTTTAAATCAACACACAAACACAGATTTCATGTTTCAGAACATCAACATTTGGATTACAAATAATCCAAGTTGATGGGTAATTGTTTCTATTTTCATTTTTGTTGGCTAAGAGTTATTTATGTGGAACAACACATAAGCAAACATCAAGGAACAAAAAGAGAGTAAAAAGGATGAGTAGCAGAATGGAGCAGTATGGCACAAATAGGTCCTAGTATGATTAAGAAGAAGAGTTAGCTAGGAAAAGGAAGGAACAAGACTCTCATGATTTGATGGACACACTTAGAAGCCTAAGTGCTAAACTGAGAAGCTACAAGGGAAACAATGGAAATATTTTCAAAGCACAAAAAAGGAAAGCATAGGTAAATGTTGTAATATTGTATATCCTATCAGAATTGCAAAGGTAGAAGAAACAAGAGCTTGGTGCTAGCTATTAGACATGCAAAAGTCCAAACCTACCCTCCTAGAAGTCCAAAGGAAAATATTGGATACCAATAGGATAGGAGGAATCAAATCGAGGAAAATATAGAGGCATTAAGATGAAGGCACAATTTTACTTAACACTCCAGAAAGAGAGTCAATAAGCCCTAATTGATTATCAAATATTGTATTCAAGAAAAAACATTACCATATGATAAGAAATAAGAGTTAAGTTCTTGAGGAGTTCAAGAAATGAAAGCCCTCTACCTTTTGTGGAGAGGTGAATAAAGTGGAAGAGGTAGAGACTTGGCTATTTTGGATGAAGAAGTATTTAACGGTGCATGACTACTCTAAGGACATGAAGGTGAGAGTAGTTATTTTCAATTTGAAAGGAAAATATGATATATGGTGGGAATATTTGAAGAATATTAAATACCTTAGGGATAAAAAAGTTTTCATGGAGAATGTTTGAGAAATACTTCCAGGAGAAATACTCATGTGAAAAGTACTATGGCAGCAGGGCCAAAGAATTATATGAGCACAATTTGGGGAAATTGACAGCTGATGAGAATACAAGCATATTGTTAGAGTTTCTACAGTATGTGGTTTAAATCAAGTATGAGAAGACAATGATCCAGAGGTATCTCAGTGGATTACCACAAACCTACTGGGAAATAATAGAGTTTGATGAGCTAGAAAACCTAGAGGTCACCATCAGAAAGATGAAGTATTGCTATGAACAATTGAAACACATGAATGAAGTCTAAACATATTATAAGAAGACAAATAATGAAAATTTCAAAGGAAAAGGGTTGAAATAGTTAGGATATAAGAAAGGAGGGAAGAATTGGAAGTTTAATACTTCTCCTAAGAATGAATATCAACAAAATTCCACAACAACCAGAAGAAATGAACCACTAAAATTAGCAAAATAAGAGCTTGAAGGCTCTAAGAATGGACTTGTATAGTGTTGGACTTATGGATAAAATTGTCAATGGAGAAATTGTCTTCAAGAGTACCAAACTGGAACAAAGTTGTATAATGTACAAGAAGAAACAACAATGAACATTGTGGCTTATAACATACCTTGAATTTATGTTGCACTATATAATAGGTAAGCATACCAACAATAATACAATTGGAAGGTATTTCTCAGCAGCCAAACTGTTTCAATTTTTATTGACCTAGGTTCTAATTTCATCTATATCAACCCAAAGATTGCAAAGAAATGTAAATTTCCAAAGAAAACTCATGGAGAATCATGTTTGGTTCAATTGCATATGAGATCAAAAGGGATGGTGACAAACATAATGGATTCATGACCACCATAACGGCTCTCAATTTATTTCCATTGTATACAATGTTTTAACTAGCATGGGCTAGTTAGAAACCCACAAAACCAAGATTGACTATTACAACAAATAATTGCAATGCCTCAATGATTCTAGTGAGAAGATAACACTACAGGGGATAAAGAGATTGATCGCACTCAGGAAAATAACTACTCTTTAGGTAAAGATATTCAACATAAAGGGTTTTGTATTATATGCTATCCACAAGACTCAGGAATTGGAAGGTAGCATGGATCAATTTGGAAGCCACCCAGTGTTAAAATGATTTGGCAATATATTATTGGAATAATTGTTGGGACTACGTCCCAGAAGAGACATCTATTTAACCATTGAATTAATTCTTGGAATAATGTTAGTAGCAAAGACTCCATAAAACAATTGCATTCCTAAACTTGTGGAATTGAAGATACAACTAAATGAGATGTTGGATAAAGGATATATTCAACCCAACATATCACCCTAGGGAGCTCCAATGCTATTTGTTAGAAAGAAGGATGGCACATTGTAGATATGTATATACGACTTATAAATAAACAAGGCAACAATAAAGAACATGTACCCGCTACCTAGAATTGATGACTTATTTGACCAACTGAGATGGGATGCAATTTTTTCCAAAATAGATTTTAGGTTTGGATACCATCAGGTCATAATTAAAGGTAATGACATTAACAAAACCGCCTTTGGGATGAGATATTTCAACTATGAATTTGCAGTGGTGTCATTTGGGCTTACAATTTCCCTAGCCACATTCATGCGCTTGATGAATAATGCCTTCAAATGCTATTTGGATAAATTTATATTGGTCTTTGTAGACAATATCCTAGTGTATTAAAAATAGATAAAAGAGTATGAAGAAAACCTAAGAGAAGTATTACAATTATTGAGGGATCATAACTTGTATGCAAAAATGAGCAAGTGTGAATTTTTCAAAACATAGGTTCATTACTTGGGGCATGTAATTTTAGAAGAAGGTGTGGCTATAGATCTAAAAAATATCAAGGCTATAATGGAGTGACCCACTCCCCAGAATGTCATAGAGTTCAAACCTTTCATGGGGTTAACTGGATATTATCGAAGGTTTATTTGGTAATTATTGAGGATTGTACATCCAATCATAGCATTACAAAGAACATGAATCAAATTTTAGTGGACACAAGAATGTGCAGCCAGTTTTGAGCAACTTATGAAATTACTCACATGTGTACCTCTCTTAAGAATAATAGATCTAGAGAAGGACTTTGTGGTTTGCATGGATGATTGCAAGGAAGGACTTGGTGGGTTCCTAATTCTAGAAGGATATTTGATCTATTATGAATTAAGAAGGCTAAATGAGCATATGAAGAATTATGTTACACATGACTTAGAGCTTGCAGGAATAGTGCACACTTTAAAAATGTGGAGGCATTATTTATTTGGGAGAAATTTTGCGTTGATGATAGGCCATGGGGTACTGTGATACCTATTTAATTAGCATAAATTAAATGCCATACAAGCTAGGTGGTTGGATTTGATCAAAGAATTTTATTTTGATATAATGAACATAAAGGGTAAAGAAAATAAGATGGAAGATGCACTCAGTAGGAGTCTACAAGAGTCTCATTTGGTAGCCTTTTTAGTACTTACATAATGATATCATGAATTTGATTAAAGAGGAGTTATCTCTGATGGACCTCATTAATAGGTATAAATCAAGGCCCATCTGGCCATCCTTCAACATACATGTACCTATTTCTTTGCATTTGATAACACCTTTTTGGACTATAATGTGTTTATTATGGAGATTAAGGAATTTTTATCATATCTTGTGGCCTAAGATGATTAATGTGAAGGAAAATTAATATTTATTGTGCAAAATTGCGTTCAATACCATCTAGAAGAAAATGTAGGAGGCTCTTTCTCTGCATTAACTCACCAACCAACTCGATTGGTTGTTGGGTAGTTACTACATTCAATGGATGCGAGTATATCAAAGGAATAGATCCATTTTTGTATGGATTTTGGAGGGAAGAAACCATTCGTCCAATGAGGATTCCCCCTCACTTATTTTATATAAATAAAGGAGCCCAAGAGCTTAGTAGGATTCAACCTTTTAGAGGAGCATAGTGACTATTAGAGCTAGGATCTTGTACTTGTCATTTCCATTTACATATCATGTACTTGAGCACTTTTTGAGATAAATGAAAATGATTTTGTTGCCTTTAGTTTGAGTGTGTTCTTGAGGGTTGAGTTCCCTTGGGTTATGGCCCAACCCAAGCACTCTAGTCTCTTTCCTTTATACATTTGTTATGCATCTTTGTTTTTTGTACTTAGTCTAGCAGTATTTCCTTTCTTGGAAGCTTTGTTAATATAAAAATTTTGATTTGCATACTTATCAATCATCTCTATTGGAAAGTTTTGTTGTTGGATTTGTAATAAAAAACAAAAAAAGATAGGTTTCCTTTGATGCAATAGTTAGATATTGAATAAAATTCAACTCATCCTTTCCTTTCCAGTTTTATTTTCTATATTTATTATTATTATCATGCTTTAGATGTTTTGCAAGTTGAGTAATATTTGTGGTGTGCAGGTCATACTATTAGATGATGGGGTAGAGAACTGTCATTTTCACTTTTAACCTAACCACTAGTACCCTCCTTTCATTGTCATTAACTTCTTCAAGAGATCTACATAGAAAAAGTTCAAGAAAAATTGTTAGAGGCCATTTTTTTCATTCCCTCCTTGTGCAAGATGAGCTCCTGACAAGTACTAAGTTTGGAAAGGACTCCCACATCTTTCCCCCACTTTCCACCATCCTTTATCACCTTCATATCACCTTCCACTACAAGGAAATGACCTTCTAGTGAAGGTTATAATGAATGTTTTTAATGTAATAAAATTGGAAAAAATTGTCCAAAAGACATATGCTAAAGCATCTATTTGTGATAGAGGAGGTTTTAGCAAAGGTTTTAACGAAACTTAATTTCAACTAAAAAAAATTGGGCAATTGGAGGTTTTAGTGAAGGTTTTAACAAAACTTCATTTCAACTAAAAAAATCTAGGCAGCTGGAAGTTCTAGCGAATGCTTTTTTTCTTTTCTTTTCGGTGTGCTTATTGGAACAAGTAGCACCGGTGCAATACAGACATAAAAGCATCAGGTAACATACATAACTAAAAGCATCAAGGTGTTGAATGCAAATAATACCGGTGCATAATATATACCACACTTGTGCTAAGGGATATAAAATTCCCAGGACCTTATTATAGGGAATGATACAGGGGCACACAAAAATTAATTGTTGTCCCAATGCTTTTTTTAAACTTGCAGCACTGATGCGCATCATTAGTACAAAGGCCCCAATGAGTTATTTATAGAAAAGGATCCATTTTTTCATTCTCTAAAGGCACTGGGATGGAAATAATATTTAGTAGGACTGGGCAGTTAGTTATATGAAAGCAATGGTGTGTTAATAATTATAATGCACCAGAGCATTGATATCAAACAAGATTTGTGCTCTTGTTTTCTTAAAAGGCACCGAGCATGCAAAAGTATGTCTTCATGATGGTTTTATATAACACAACACATTAGTGATTTTATATGTTATTGATGAACCGGTTTGTTTAATGAGATTTTCTCTTTTTTTGGAAAGATCAACTTGCGACAGTGCAATTATTGTAAATTTTTTACATCCATTATTCATTGAAATATCGACATATATCTTATAAAAGTATTCATATAAATTAAAAATTGCTTAGTACATTTGTATATGATGCTTGGATGAATTTTTTATATTATTAGATTTCACATATTTTCATTATAATATTTTATCATTCATATATTTAATCAGTGGTGTGACATTTCACTGTGACATTGGATAACACAATAGGATAAATTAAATTCTATTTTATTATATATCAATAAGAGGCTCTTTGTCATACAAAATGGGATTGTTATTGACAACCCCTTGTCTTTCAATTAGGACACTATGTCCATTACATTAAACAAAATGTCTAATTTTCACGGACAATTATTTCAAAAAATATAACATGTTGCATTGATATCAAAATCAATCATCATTATTCACTGGAGTTGTTATCAATTCTCAAGATACTCCCATGACTTGGGTTATTTGAAGGATTTTTTATTGATTGCATCATTTTTTTCATCTTCTTGATCTTGCAGTTCCATCTACAAACATAAAAATAAAGTGTAATGAGTGTATCTACATCGATGAGAATAATGAAAATTGAAATAAATAATATACATCAATGTAAATTTAAAATCAATGTACCATAGTAAGAAGTGACTTGTGAATTATACGCATTCATTCAAAACTAAATCTCATGCCTTCTTTCAACAACTCTTCTATTGGTGTAGTTCCATACTTTGTTTCTTTGCAACTTTTATATCCCATAATAAATCATATATTTAATATAAAGGATTTTTTTTTATCTATTAATTATAAACTCAAAGAAGTAAAACAACATAGATACTTATAAATTCCACAATTAATTTTTGATATGCCAACATATATTCACAACTATTGTTTAACTTAATGTCAATCAATTCTTTTGATAGCTCTTCTTTGTATGTTAGCACAGATTTGAAGATATTCAAGAATGGTTGCTGTAAAACAACTTAAAATATCAAAAATGAAACCTTGAGTTGTTATAAGGAAATATTAACAATTACTCACGAACTTTGAAATCATTCATTTTCTCCCTATTTGTCCTGTTTTATGTGCTTAATGAGTTCCATGTTGTTTTCTTTTCTACAAGA
Organism: Pinus taeda; assembly: GCA_000404065.3. Taxonomy (NCBI): domain Eukaryota; kingdom Viridiplantae; phylum Streptophyta; class Pinopsida; order Pinales; family Pinaceae; genus Pinus; species Pinus taeda. Next base: position 117,220 of record APFE030263472.1, on the reverse strand, counting down.
AAATATTTGAAAATTAATATTTAAAGCTAAATAATTTTTTATATATACAAATTCAATCATGATTACATACATTTGAAGCACGTTGTTGTGATGCAATTATGTCCATTTATTTGACCATCTCCTTATAAGCTTTTTTGGACATTCCTAGTAGTATGTTTCGCATATCAATGCATTGATCATTTGGGATTTTTATAATCTTCCTGAAAAAAGTAATAAACTATTTTTATAATGATATATGAAAACTAAATATAACAAAATCGATATTAATAAATTAATGGTTTATGGAAATATATACATATAATTCTAGAAAAAAAAATTTATACAATTAGGAATATTACCTTTTGTATGATTCTTTTTTTTGTTGTACGTTTTTTTATTACAAGTATGACGTGTCTCATTGACCATTGCTCTAGAAACGATTTGTGTAGTTTAGATATAATTTGGTTATTTGAATCACTGGATTGATTTTTGTATTGTAAGTGGAAAGTATGTCTATATGCTCATTCCAATGGATCCCTCATAGTTTTTTAAAAAACTTTCCCCTTTCATTAACCTCCAACACCACTTGAAATGAGCTAAGGGCCAATTCACCGTCATTTACATGTTCTATAGTTTTTCTTTTCTTAGAAGGACATTGACCTTTTCCTTCATTGTTGCTCCCTGTAAAAAATTAAATATATATGAATTAATAGATTGTTTGAAACATGTTATATAATATTCTTAAGTATATTATTAATGAAAAAAGAAAAAAGAGAATAAAATTCTTACTGTATAGTATTTCTTCATTCACTTGATTCATCATTCTGCAATTTTTCTATCAGGATTTTACACTCTTTTGCATTTATATTAGAAATAATGTTATCAAACTTGTTCATTTTTTAGCTTCGCATGACACAAAGCAACCAATACATATTAGTTAAACTTACATATAGCTCAAACATATTAATTTTGTAAAGAATTTACAAAGAAATTTCTTTCTCTTATTTTTTTGATGTGCCATCACTATGTCGATCAATATTTTTATTACTTTAGACCTTTTGAGAGACATTTTTATCAATTATGAAACATGTAGAATTCAATACAAAAGTCATTAAATATTTTTACAAATAAATCAAATATTTTTACCAAAAAAACTCTAGTAACCACTCCGTTTATCTAAATAAATTCACCGAGTTTTAGGTTGGAAATAAACTGAGAGTGGGGGGGGGCGGGGGGGAAGGTGAATCAATATTAGTCAAATCAATAACATTTTCTTTTCATACTCTGATTTATATACACTAGTTCAAAGAAGGTAACTCGCGTGTATACACAACTATATTTAAGGCAACCAACATTTATCAAACAAACTTATGATTCAGTTAATTCATCACAGGTTGATCTTTAATCAATGCATCAGTACTTCATTAACCATTTGCAGTAAGAACAGAGTAAACCATCACACATACACAACACACATGAAAACTAATATTTAAGGTGGAAACCCAATGCAGGACAAAAACCAGCTGTTGTTGTCTTCTTTTAGTATAAGAAAAACATGTTTACAATCTTGTACTAGTGCAGACTCATACCAGTATGTAGGTAACCAACTATAGAAGGTTACAACCTTCTCTCATTTTCCAGCTTCTACTAGAAGGGAGCTACAACCCCCTAGCTTTTGTACTAGTTGATCCATTCACTAGTACGTAGGGGCTAGCCTATAGAAGGCTCCAACCTTCACTCATTTTCCAGCTGCTACTGAAAGGGAGCTCCAACCCCTCGCTCTTGTACTTGCTGATCCATTTACTAGTACGTAGGCACCGACCTATAGAAGGCTCCATTCACTCATTTTCCAGCTACTACTAGAAGGGAGCTCCAACCCCTTGGCCCTTGTACTGGCCGATATGTTTACCAGTACCTAGGCGCCGACCTACAAAATGTTGTTGGGTGCTAATAGGTGTTTTTTAAAACTCCCAATTACCTCACATTAATTATCAACCTGGGTAAGTCCTTTTATTCCAAGAGTGTACACAATATGTGCAAGCTATAAATCCAGAGAGTAATGCTTTAAAATAAGTTATTAAATTCAATACAAGAGTAAACAGATGCAATCATAAATCTCAAGCTTCTAACTTTAAGGGAAGTAATTCATCTAAGCATCACGACTCAATCTCAAACAAAACCATAATTCCATCTTAACCAACCAATTCGAATGATAACCAACTGAGAGCACCATAGCATTAACTGAGCTCTTTTAGCTGGACTTGAAATACATAATAGAAGGAAAGAATTTGATCTAATTAATAACACTATATCCTTTAATTAACTAGAAATTATTCTTTAACTGATGACTAATTCAATCCATGACATGAATAAATAAAACCAATTAGAATTGCGTATTAATGAATATGAATACCAGAAATCCGAATTAATGAAAGTAAATCAACTGCAAAGCTATAAAGCAGAATAAACTTGTGGGAAACGGAAAAGTATAAAACATGGAACAACAGTAAGATCCACTAGAGACCGAGCCCTAGCCACCAGTGAATACTACTTAGCTACTTTAGAATATCCGAATGAACAACAATTCATGTTATATATTAATCGTCAAAGTCACCTCTCATTACAATACGATCTCATTATTCAGAATCACGCTTCTGTAAATTAAAATTACAATTGAAGTAAAAGGTGAGAGAGATGTCCCTCCCTTTCTTCAGTTTTCCCCTTTATAGTCAAAAGGAAAAAGATAAATGTCATCACTCATGATCAGGAGATCCCGAGGGATTCACAACTAAATTTTATCTTCAGAAAATTATTTCATCTTGCGTTGATCATCTATATTTGTTCCTTGGTTCGACCGCACATGATGTGCCTCATTTCCCTTGATTATATTTTGTTGTTCCGACTTTGGAGCAACATATGTTCCATCTGCTAGTTTTCTACATAGAGAACAATGAGAGTTAGTTTGGATGGTCAAATCGTATCAAGATCAGTTTCATTCATTCCTTATCAAGATCCTATCAATATGATATTACATCATGGTACAAAATGGATAAGAAAATAGGAAAAAGATAGTAATCAAGAGTAAATACATACCTATTTCAAGGCTCAACATACTCCCCTGCTTACCTTTTTTCATGTCCTCATGAAAAATGAATTCCCGTGTAATGTAGTTAAGGAGTAGGTTGGAGAAAAGATTTCTTTATTAGGCCTGAAATCATGATGTTGTGCCAGATTTACAAAGGCTACCTTTTTGTGTCCTTCAGGTAACTCATAGTCAGATCGATACCCTTCAGGAGGATACCAAATAATGGGACTCCTAAATCGACATCCCAACCAATAAGGCCCTTCCCTCAAGATAATATTGTTGTATGTGATCAACTGGCTCGCAAGAACTTTGTAATTCCCATAATTAAATGGTTATCTTTCCTTAACACTGTTATTTGATATTGTCCATCTCATTTTGGATGCAATCATGGATCTTTCCTGAATGGAGAGGAAATATATTGTTCCTTTCTGGACAATTTCCTTGTGTATGGGCCCTAAAATTTTAATCACGCCCTCTTGTGTCATCAACATTTTATGTTTATCAAACAATTGCAAAGGGTGAGTAGGCTCACTCCTTACCCAGAGATCCAACCCATGTTCCTGTCTTTGGAATGAATTATAAAACTTAAACCACTTAAGTTGATTAACTGTATAAGAGATAAAATCCTGGAATTGAATATCCCCAACAAAAGGGCTAGGGTTCTTATCCACTTCTTCTAATATGAAATTATGCAGATAAAATTCACAAAGAAGCCTTTGGACTTTTTCCCCATGTTCCTTACAACAACTTATAAAACCTTTATTTGTCTTTAATTTGATTGTCTTTCCATCTCTTACAGCTTTAATCTTTAACAATAAGTACCATTCTAATAAGAACAGGGCATAATTTGTGGCAGGAGACCTATATGTCAAGACATCCGAATATAGAGAGAAAATGGTGTCTATCAGATTCCTGACTCTGTCTAGCTTGGTCTTCACCTTCTTCAGCTTTTCTTCTTCCTGTTTAAATCTATCAAAAGTCCCATTCTCAGTTATGGTTAATTTCGTAAACTACTTCTGCAATGCCTGATATTTTTGTAGGGGAACTGTCTCCTGTTCACATCGTTCTAAAGCAAGCTGGGCTTGCATTATCTCTTCTTGTAGCTTTAGAAGAATAGGGTATTTTCTTGACAGGATATCCTTGGCTTGCTCTTTTGTTTGAGTGCCTGTGCTACGAGAGGATATTTCCTCGGTTTGATCTTTCTTATTGTGGGAGGACCAACCCTCCGTCTGAGTGGCTGCATCCACTAAGTCTGCATACAAATTTACCTGGGTGGCTATTGTTTGAGTAGGAATGAGTTCAGTTTGGGTTTTTGTTGCCCTACCCTTACATATTTATGTTTGCATAGCCACAATGACTACGTCAGGAGTAGTGTTCTGGGCTTTGTCATTTGCAATTTCTTTAATCTTCTGACGTAGCCTTTTAACGGTCTTTTGAAGCTTTTGGTATTTTTATCTCACCTTCTTTAGTTTTTCTCTAGCTACTTGCCTCTTCCGAGGAGCATATTTTACACTGACGGGCTTATCAATAACTTTTGTATATAAATATTCCTATTGTTTATCATGGTTGTGCTCCAATAGAACCTTGTCACCAAACTGGTTGTTGGATTCATGAATAAATTTTGTGTCTACTTCCTCTTCCTGGTCTATAGCCTCTGGAGAAGGTAAAAAAAAATTATGCCCAAAATCCTTTGGGAATTGGGCTTCCATTAGGTTAGGATCAAGTGATCCTCTAGGTTGCATGTATGCATTCATATTTGCCAAGACCTGGGACATCCCTGTCTCAAAATCCTACAAAAAATCATTTTTGGGGCTCATGGTTGGTGTTTGAGGAGGCCCTATTCAATTTCTAGTTCATCATCAAAACGTTGTGCTCATTCTTGCTCTGAGTCTGGTATATCCTGTTCCTCGCGTTCTTGTTATGAATTGGACTCTTCCCCGAGTTCTGATTCTGAATGATATCTTTCCCCTTGTTCAGGTTCTTCCTCTGACTCGAGCTCTGAATTATCCTCTTCTTCTGGTTCTGACTCAAAGTCCTGTATACTAACTAGTCTAGATGGCTCCACAGGTTGTTTGGCATTACCCTGAGGATTTACAAACATCCTATGGGCTAGTTTTAGCCTTGCAGACCACCTGTGCTTATGGGGTTCAATTTTTGAGTGGGCGGTCCTTTTCCTCTTCAGAATAGGACTCTGCTGGCTCATCTCCAAGATTGTAGAATTTTGGATTACAGGGTTTTGACTAATCTATAGGGGCATTATGAGGCCATCCCAAGTTAAGTTTTGTTGAAAAAGGTTATGGATAACAATCAATATAATCAATCCATGGTGGCTAACTATGGTTTTAGGGTGCCTAGCCCATCTTATTCTAACAGTGGTATCATGCAACAATGAATTCAAGAAAGATGGCAGATTAACAGTGAGATTTTGTTTTAATACAACTAAGAGTTTGAGTTGTCGTGGTCTTACCACATCTTGTAGTCCATCATAGGTAATGCACCTCTGGACAACACTTTCCAACTTGCGCCATGGTTTTTCCGGAGAAAATGGTTGGATGCCCTTTCCTTTCTTGGTTACTTCCTCGCCTACATCTCTGAAAATCTCCATCGTGTCTTGCAACATTACATGTTTTTTTGGCCATATAGCTCCTTCCTCGGGTAGCCCAGATACTTCAGTTATTATAACATCTGATATTGTGATTCTTTTACCTCTCACCAGGGATTGCCCATTCTGCAGATGTTGTAGAAACTCAATAGTGATTTCCTCACTAGGGGGTTGAAATCTTGTGAAATATGATATCCACCCTACTCGGACCAAAATTTCCCTGGCTCTGTCAGAGACTTCTAGCACTAAATGTTCTCGGTGCACTATCTTTCCACCCATAATGCTTGAGTTCTTTGTACTATTGCAAAGGATTAGTGAAGTGGAGAAAACACGGCAACAAACAACAACATAGAGATAGAACAACAAGTAGTTGTAACAACTAAGTTTTACAATGTTAAGTGATATTTCTATGAGAATTAATATTATTAATTCGAGGACTATTATTTTGCCACATGACGCATGATCATGGGATACCATATCAACCTATGAAGTCTAATAAAACAACTACAACACATGCATGAGTGTAATGGAGGTCCCCTCCCTCCAAAATGAGAGGTCGCCTATGATCGAATGGACGGGGAATTATTGTTCTGATGGCAAAGTACAAGAGTGAAAGATATGACAGTAAATGGGACAGTGTATGTATATTAATGAAAGGACTGTAAAAGATATGGGTATAATGAAAGCGAGGTGTGTAATGATAGTTATTGATAAGAGACAAGATTCTTTGGTTGATGATAGGTTATGCGATAAGGAAAAAGGACAACAATATGAAAGAAAAAGATGCTTTGTTGATGATATTCCGACTGAAAATGATATTATTGATTAAAAACATTAACTCATTCATAAAGGTTCAAAGTACAGAGAAATTAGGGAAATAATCTCTTTGTTAAAAAGCAAAGTAGGAAGAGGGTATTATAATAATTATTGATGTTGAAACTAGAACTTCAATACCATAAGCAGAGCTTCTATTGCTAGCAAGCATCCATAGCCTTGGCAGAGATACTTTTTAACCCATATGAGCTAGGATCCTCAATTTATAGTTGGAGAATTCCGTTGCTGTTTCTATGGAAGAGATCAGTGTGCTGGCATGGTAACCAGATGACCACACTTCCATTCACTTGGAAGTAGAAAAAGTGATCAGGTCGGCTCGTGATGAGACCTCCTGTTCCAAGGATATGTTAGCCATCCAATGGATCATAACCCTAGTGTGGTGGCCATAGTGGGAATGTCACGTTGCTACATCCTTATGAACATGGTAGGCTGGATCTTAATGAGACCCCTTATCCTCTATTTGTAGGAAAACGTTTGTTGTTATTACACATGTTTCTAATAAATAGAGGGAGGCTTAGTACTCCTTAAGAGCAGGGATGGTGGAAGAAGTTGAAAATTTCAATAGAAAAAATTATACCCATAATCGTATTTATAATAGATAGAGAGGACTATAACCAAGAGGAGTGAAACCAACATGCTAAAGATGATCAATCGGTATCATATAAAATAGAAATCAATACAGTAAAGTAATATATAAATAATTGTGTACCTTTCAATTTTTTTTTTAATCTATCTCCAAGAAGTTGTCTTGTTAAAGATCATAACGTTAAGGGTATTCACCTGCTTCAATAGAATCCATAATTCTTGTCCTCATAAAAGTATTGTACTTCATGCCATGAAAGGTAATTAGAAAAATGGGGCTGAGATGAGCTAGGAATAATCCTGCAAGAGGAAGGAGGTGTTGTTCAACATCAAAATAATGCAAGGAAAAAGGTTGTTGTTGAAAAAAAAAAAACTTCACAAGAAGAAAAAATGTTGTTCCAAAGATGGAACAACAAACAATAGCAAAATTTTTGTTCCAAAGTTGGAACAGTAGTTGTTCAAAAGTTTGAACAACAACTCGCAAAAAGTGTTGTTCCAAAGTTGGAACAACAAACATGTAAAAAAGCATTGTTCCAAAGTTGGAACAGCAAAGACGCAAAAAGATGTTGTTCCGAACAACAAATATGTAAAAAGTGTTGTGGCAACTTTGGAACAGTAAAGACGCAAAAAAGTGTTGCTCCAAAATTGGAACAAAAAAAATGAAAAAGGTGTTGTTCCAAAGTTGGAACAACAAAAACAAAAAAGGTGTTGTTCCAAAGTTGGAACAGCAAAATCGAAAAAAGCGTTCTTCCAAAGTTGGAACAAAAAAAATGAAAAAGTTGTTGTTCCAAAACTAGAACAGCAAAAACAAAAGAAGTGTTGTTCCAAAGTTGGAACAACAAAAACGCAAGAAGTCAGCAAAAACGAAAAATGTGATGTTCCAAATTTGGAACAACAAAAATGCAAAAAGTGTTGTTCCGAAGTTGGAAGATCAAAAATGAAAAAAGTGTTCTTCCAAAGTTGGAACAACAAAAACGAAAATGTGTTGTTCCAAAGTTGGAACAACAAAAACATAAAAAGTGTTGTTCCAAACTTGGAACAACAAACACGCAAAAGTGTTGTTCCAAAGTTGTAACAACAAAAATGAAAAAAGTGTTGTTCCGATGTTGGAACAACAAAAATGCAAAAAATGTTGTTCTAAAGTTGGAATAGCAAAAATGAAAAAAGTGTTGTTCCAAAGTTGGAATAGAAAAAACGAAAAAGGTGTTGTTCCAAAGTTGGAACAAAAAACATGAAAAAGTTGTTGTTCCAAAGTTGAAACAGCAAACACGCAAAAGCGTTGTTCCAAAGTTGGAACAACAAAAATGAAAAATTGATGTTCCAAAGTTGGAACATGAAAAGCGAAAAAAGTGTTGTTCCAAAGTTGGAACAACAAAAACGAAAAAAAGTGTTGTGCCAAAATTGGAATAGCAAAAACAAAAAAAGTTTTATTCCAAAGTTGGAACAACAAACATGTAAAAGTGTTGTTCCAAAGTTGGAACAACAAAAACAAAAAAGTGTTGTTCCAAATTTGAAATAGTAAAAATGCAAAAAGTGTTGTTCCAAAGTTGAAACAGCAGACAAGCAGAGAAAAAAAACATAGCAAATCAAATCAGCAATCATATTTACAATTTTTACAAAAAGAAATAACTTTTTACAAAAATGAATGCCGAAGGATTTCCTTCTATAGCTAGAACTTGCATGACGGAGTCCTCGTGTATCTACTGGTAAAAATATTCTCTTGTAAGTGGTTTTTGGTAGAGGCACACCCGATGCCCATTTGATTTAAAGGAAAAACCAGACCCATCAATGGTGGCCAATGTAAGAGTGCCATTTTCATGCACTTCCTTTATTTCATAGGGGCCTAACCACCTAGTCTGCAGTTTACCAGGGAATTATTGAAACCTGGAATCGTAAAGAAGTCCTCAGTCGCCCTCAAGAAATGTCTTTTTCTTAATCATCAAAGCATACCATTTGGCTCTTTGTTGTTGAATGAGTGTAGTATGTCGTAGAGCGAATAGCCAAATTTCATCTAATTCATTTATTTGTTGTAGTCTATTAATCTAGGCTTCACTTAAATCTAGTCCCACCTCCTGGGCCATCCTTAGTGTTTGTATCTCAAATTTTATGGGGAGAATGGGTTCCTTACAAAATACTAGCTGATATGGAGAGTGTCCAGTAGTTTTCCTCCAAGTCATGTGATATGCCCACAAGGCCTCTGGAAATCGAGTAACCCAGTCTCATCTGTGCGATGAGACTGTCTTCATTAGAATAGCTTCAACTACATTTTTGGTACTTTCCACCTGCTTGTTCGCTTGCAGGTGATATGGAGAGGTAATTCTATGGATAATGTGATGATTCTTTAGTGTAGCAATGATCTTTTGGCCTACAAATTGTGGCACCCATCAGTAATTACTTTGCTGGGTAAGCCACACTACATAAAAATTTCGAAAATAAAATTAATCACTATTTCCTCTATTGCTCTTGGTAATGCTACTACCTCCACCCATTTAGTCATGTATTATATTGTAACCAATATATATGATTTCTAATTGGATTATGGGTTGATCGGCCAGATGAAATCTAATGCCTAACGCTCAAAGGGTTCTATCACCAGCTGTGGATGCAGGGGCATCTCATTAGATTGGCTAGGGCTGCCCATTCTTTGGCAACTATGGTAAGCCTGGACAAATTTCTTATCATCCTTAAAAATTGTAGGCCAGTAGTAGCCCATTTGTAAAATTTTATGTCCAGTTCTACAGCCTGCAAAATGTCCACCACAAGGTCCATCATGGCAGGCTTTTATGATATCATCAATTTCATCTTCCCTGATACACTTGCGGATGTTCATATCGGCCCTTGTGTGAAAAAGGTATCCTCCGATCCAGGAGAACTGAGCGCTGTGCTACACTATCAATTTCCTTTCTCTGGGTGTCAGATGTTTGGGCAGTTTTCCCACTGCTAAATAATTCACCACATCTGCATACCATTGTGTTTTTATGGCCACAACAAATAGATGTTCATCCAAGAACTGGTCTTCTGCTACCATTGCATTGTTTGTTCTTGGCACTCAGGAGAGGAATTCTGCCACAAGGTTTTCCCTCCCTGGTCGATCCCTTATAGTTATGTCAAATTCTTGGAAAAGTAGTAACCAACATGTCACTCTTCCATTCATAATGGGTTTATTAGCTAATTATTTGATAGAAAAGTGATCAATATATAGAACTATAGGGTATCTAGTTATATAGTGTCTGAATTTTTTAATAACATAAATAACATCTAGAAAATCCTTCTTTATCACTGTGTAATTCAACTCAGCAGAAGTTACGTTTTTGTTAATGTAATATATAGCGTAGGGTTTCGTGTCTTCTTCTTAGCCAAGAAATACTCCAATGGCTCTATCTGACGTGTTTGATGAAATCTGGAATGGTATATCCCAATTTGGGCCTCGTAATACTGGTGTTGTTGATACTAGTCATTTCAAATCTATAAAGGTAATGTCACATTTGTCAGTCCATATAAATTCAATATGTCCTGTCAAGGCATATAATGGTGCAGCAATCTATGAAATGTTCTTTATAAATCTACGATAATATCCAGCAAATCCCAGAAAACTACGTACCTATTCTTGAGTGCAGATAGTAGCTAATAAGAGGAATACCTGTATTTTGGCCGGATCTACCTAAATTCTAGTTGCTGAAATGTAATGACTCAAAATTAGGCCCTCTGGCATCATCATATGGCACTTCTCATGGCTTAAGCATAGCCTAGTAGCATTACACCGCTCCATGACTTTCTCCAAATTAGTAATGCTTGCTCTAAGTCATCTCCATATGGTGTGAAACCATCCATGTACACTTCCAATCCTTCATTTATCAAGTCTGCAAAAATACTGAGTATGGCTCTTCGGAATGTAGCAGGTGCATTGCACAATCCAATTGGCAATACCCTGTAAGAAAATGTTCCCCATGGGCAAGTAAAAGTAGTTTTATCCTAGTCTTCAGGGGCAATTTGAATTTTGTTGTAGCCATTGAATCCATCCAGGAAAGAAAAGAATTTCTTCCCTCCTACTGTATCTAGGACCTGATCAATAAATGGAAGGGGAAAATGATCTTTTGCGTTGCCTTATTGAGTTCTCTATAGTCAATGGATATCTGCCATTTCCCATTCTTTTTGGGGACCACAACTAATGGAGAAAGCATTTAATGTCAGATATAGGATAGATAAAATTCACATCTAATAGTTTTTGAAGATCTTCTTCAACAATATCCTTTAGGTGAGAATTTAATCTATGCTGAGGTTGTCAAATGGGTCTTTCATCTTTTTAAGTGTAGATGTGGTGCATGCATAGCTGAGGGTCAATCCCTTTCATGTATGGGTAATCCCAAGCGAAAGGCCCTTTATATTTCTGAAGGACTTGAATAAGTTTTTGTTGCTGGTCATCACTCATATTACAGTTAATGTTCAGGATCTTCTTGTTATCAGGAAAACTAGTGTCCATTCAGAGCTGCTAGTCCCACTAAGATGGGTAGCTATCTTAGAAACAAACAAACTAAAGTTACTTGTGTTTTCCTTTATGAGAGATAGATGGGAGAGAAATAGAGAGTACCAACCTCAGTCTTTCACTTGGTTGCTTGCTTGTTTCCTCCCCCCTTTGACAGAGCTTCGCCACTCTTTCCTCACTTGTCCCGCTTCAAAGAACACCTGTAGAGTCAAAGCAACATAATACCATCAAAGCATAGAGATCTATAACCATAAACAATATAGGATCAGATGTATATTAACCATACAAATGCATATTCAATACAAGATTCATAAGTATACAAGAATATGGAGGAAAACTCAAATAGCTTTATTGATAAAAGTAGTAGAAGAGAGGATTACAACCCAGCGGTCTGACCCAGTGCCATCCTCCCAGCATGAAAGCTCTCTTCACCTCATGAAAAGCTAGATCACCCAACAGTACAATGTTTCACAGAGAAACCAACAACACTTCCTTACAAAATACAAAATTCCAGCCTCCGGATCTCTACGATGAGGGATCCATATATAGATATTTGCAGGTGGGTGAGTCATCTTCTGGGATTTCGATTAGTGTCATTTCTCTGATAGTTCTTGGTTCCACTTGGAGATTTCATGATCTCTTACTCATCCCTGGGTGAATTCAGAGAGGCAAGTGTCAAATGAGAAATTTCTAGAAGATTCTCTAGGTTTCCACCTAGAAAACTGCCTCTGCCATTTGTCTGCTCTCACTCATTGCACCCTACATAAGGGATTTTCAGTATGCATCGCACCCTCTATGTGTAATAGGTGAGATGCATTGCACCCTTAGCATGGAGCAGTCTGTATGGTTCGGTTTTGACCAGTTTTTCAAAGAGAACTTCTAGGAAATGATGTAATCAGCTGACCTTGTTCCTTTAGGGAATGAAACAACACTTTTAGGGGTTTAGAATCCCTTGGTTTATGGACATATGTGTTTTGGGTTACAGTTCCCAAATATGTTTATAATAGTTTCCCCCTTAAGCATGTGGTCGTAAATATTCTGATGTCGGGTGAAATGCTTTATCATGAGGATCTGAGGTTTTTCGAACTAGAAGGTGACCTGTAATAAGATACAATACAATACATTATCTTCATAATATTTTCATGATCTAGCTGAGGCAGGCATTCCAATGCTCAACTTTATAAAATCATTTTCTTGTACATAGGATAGACAACCATCTATGTGGCAGACTGATGATTCTGGTAGAGCTAGCATCCCTTGGCTTGGATGATTATCTATGTAGCTATGATGTACATTTGATGTCTTTATTTTTCTTGAATATATCGCAGCCCGGATGGATGAAACTAGATCCGAGGTCTTCAAAACTCGTTCAATCTTCACCCGAAGTACAAGTCGATCCATGTGAAAGATGTTCTGATGTTGAACATGGAAAGACATTGTCTGATTACCAGCCAATGATGTAAGATGTTAACAGGCATGAGAGGAATCATCGATAATGATGATGACCCTCAAGGTACTGTGGTACAATTCACATGGTGTGAATACATGATTCGATGCCAAACACAACGTAATATCTTTTTGTCGAAGGCCATTGATGTAAACCTATCGTCGGAATCGAGAAACTTGCCATTAAGGCATGCAAACTTCAAAGTACTGAAAGGGTTGTTCCTAAGTTGACTTCTTGGATAATGAGCTGGTGTCAGCAAGAAGTGACCCATCATAGGAGGGCCTTAATGAATCCCACATCTATGACATGGAACAGAGAAAATGATTTTGTGGAGGTGAAAATGATCTGATGATACAAGGTTCAGGGTGGCGGTCATGAAAGAATGGAGCATGAAGGTATTGTAGTGGATGAGGCATAAGCTGGGTTGGTGAATTCTCTAAGCAACTTCTCTTGAACATATCGGTGACACTAATAATGGATTGGTAGCGTTAACCCCAAAAATGGATGGTACGGAGGACCAATGGTGATATGACCGGTGAACAGAATAACCCAACTCGACTCAATCATGGTGATGGCGTGAAAATGTCATGTTCAAGAGTGACTTGCTACAATTAAAGTTCTTCAAGTTTTCTTCCCAATTTTTCCCCAATCATTTTTGACCAGTACCTCTTTATTTTTGTCAAGCTTAAGGAGGATAACATATGCTTGTTCTATAATTTTCCCTTCGGGAAAACCTGTCACTATGTTTTAGTGAGCCTAGTGACAGTGAAACTCACTCTTTTCTGTAATGGATAAGTTCGTCGCTATTTTTTTAACGAGTTTAACGACAAAGATAACTCAGTCTTTTTCAGTTTTAGAGAGTTTGAAAAGAGACGGAAAGGAAACTCTAGTAATCCTTTTTCATAGTATAATCCCTTAAGCCATAAAAAGTACAAATTAATACGAAAGGGATGACTTTTCCGATCACTTTAACGAGATGAAAAAGACAAGAGTTTGATCCTTTTATGTAATTATCCCTCAGGTCCAAAAAGATTAAAATATAGAGGAGGTATGGCACTTCCAATCACTTTAACGAGCTGGAGAGGCCAATTTCTCGGCAATCTTTTTATATTTTACGAGTCTAAAAAGAGCTTAAAAGAGACTCGTCTTTGAGGAATGAGTGATATTTTCGGGTAGCAGCTGGTTCCAGGTAAGGTTTGGAACATTTTCAATCATGGAAATGTAAATAAGATGGCTAACAGAATCACTCGTCGCAGCTATTCCTCAAAAGGCTAAATAATCAAGTGGAGGTGGATAATCGGCTAAAAATAACACAACCAAGGCTCAAAAGCTGATAGTAATGCAATCACAAAGGTTATTTGCTGAAAGTGGGTTCATTTCTTAATGAGCTTGAACTCTAGGGGAACATATACTCATAACTAGGTTTATTTTTTAACGAGCTTGAACTTTGTAGAAACATTGCTCGTGCTAGTCATGTTAGTGTCAGTCTTTCCAGCCTTCCTCTAGTGATCAAATATGCTCTTACAAAGTGGTCTCAGAGTGTCAAGGTCAAATTTTGTCATTTCAATGAGTCTTAAAGCAAAATTTGGTCACTAGGCATTAGGTCTAGGCTTTGATTTCACTCCTTTCAAAGTTGCCCAAATGTTAGTCTATGTCACTATTCAGCTAAGTCTATCATCATTCAGAGGGTTTTCATCATCATGTCAAGTTCCATTGGGTCATTTTACAGCTTATTCTTGCTTCAGTTGTGCCTAGGCAAGGTTCATTTCCCTCTCCTAGGGTTTTGAAGGCAATTTCTCTTGAATGGTCAAATCATTAGCAAAACTTATATCCAGATGTTCATACACCTTCCCCTATCCTTCATGTACCTTATCAAACACTTCCCATCATTGAGATCCCCCAAATTTTTCATTTTCGCTCAAACCCTAGTTTCTTGCCACAACTTGGCAATTTTCTAGGCTAGGCCTGTGTTTTTCCCTTTTGGACCCCTTCCCCTCACTCAATCCCTAATATTCCACTTTCCCCTACTCCATAACATCCCTCCCTACTTCTAAAAATTTCCCCAAGAATTTAGAAGCCCATTATCCCCTTCATTTCGCTTCATTTCGACAAAATTCCTTGTTTCACACATCAACATAAGTTTTACTTAAAAGATGTTTTAGAGCAATAAAATATGAATTTTCGAAAACTGAGAGAGGTTTTTGTCCAAAACAGGCCAAGGAAGAAAAACCTCCTTCACTTTGTACACCGATGTCATGGTTTTAGAGAAATGTCAACAATACAATCGCCTCAGGATAATTGATGCACCTCTGAAGTGACCTTGGAAAAATTAAGTTTTCTCCTAGCTTGGTTTGCCAAATAACTTTCTGGATGAGTCAAAGGATAACTAGACAAAAATATATTTCCAATGAGCTATCATGAGCTCAATTTGGAGTTGATTAAGGCATTCAGAAGTTGACTACAACAACACTCTGCCTTGAGGTAGCCTCATTTGGCACATTTTGACCAGTCTTGGGAGATTTGATTTTTGACAAGGCAATGACCTCCAAATTGAAATATTCTAGTTGGGTTGGAAAGTAGACTCAAATAAATTTCCAACGAGATATCCTACACCTAATTTTGACACCAGGAAGGCCTCCAAAACTCTCCTGCAAAAAGGCGCTACGCACAGGCTCTATGCACCGCGCGCCTCAAGCCCAGTGAGCCACACTTTCCCTGTGCGTCGTGCGCCTTGCGCGAAGAATAGGATTGGGAGTTCCAAATGAAAAATGGCTTGCAGTTTTGGATTTTTTATGAGAAATCATGAATTTTGGTACTTGGACAAGAAATTTGGGCAAGTTTTGGGTCCCCAAAAAGTCAAAAAACATGCAAAAAATGACTTCACTGCCCCTTTTTGGACACACAGGAAGCAGTCTTGGGAGAATGCACTTTTGGAGCGGAAAATGGACACCAAAGTGGAAAATTCCACTTGGGTTGGAAAGTAGCCAGGCAGGTCTTTCCAACAAGCCAATCTGAGCTCAATTTGGACTCCTACAAGTGCCCCAAAAGTAGACTGAAAGGCACACGACGCATAGAGCTTAGGCGCGCGGCGCATAGAGATTTTTGGTCAAATTTTCACCTTCCAGCTCAGAATTTCGGCCAGTTATTACCAGTTTCACCTCTTGATGTGATTTTTGACCCCACTTGATGTAATTTTATGTACATGATGTAACTTTGGCACTTATTTACCTATTCTAGATGATTCATTCACAAAATAGCAAAAATTTAAGGTTTCCCTTCTTTTAGAGGCAGGTTGTTTGGATGCCTAGTTTTTAGCTCTATGTTTGGAATTAGTTCAAATTGCTCCTAGAAGGAGGAATTCGACCCCTAAAGGCATGGAAAGGGGTTAGGATGGTCTATATGATGTAATTTCTCAATCATTTTCAAAGGTTGGAGAGGTTGGACTCTTGGGAAAAGCTTGACACTCTATTGTACATATTTTATCTGCATTTTTGGCAAAGGAAAGACCAGGGTTTTGCAGCACTGTTTGAGATTCATGTGGCTTTATGTGTTGATGGTGTGCTTCTTTCAGTATTTGTAAGTTTTTTATGTGTATCACTTTCCTTCTCTTATCTTCTGCAATTGAACAAATGAAGTGTTAAGGTAGAATCCATAATTTGCTATGCTCTGCCTTTAAGTTTGATTGATTTTCCATGTTTTCATTTGTTTATGGAGAATCCTTGAAATTTTCTTGCTCTCCTTAACTTCTCACCAGTCAGATCTATCCATTCATTCTCTTTAAAAGCATCAAGACAATCGCCTACCTTGCCCCAAGTAGACCTCTGCAAAAACTGTGCCTCATCCCCGCACCCAAAATTGCCTTTCCCTTGGATTCAACTAAACTCCAAAAAATCAATTCCAAACTCCTTGTACTTCATACCTAGCCTAAAATTAATTATCAATTTAGTCATCTCGAGCCTCATTGATTACCTTTTGCCGAGATTGACCCGGAGAGAGCCCTCTCCTGTCCTTGTAGGGCTAGCTACGAGGCTGAGCGTGGTTAGATGTAGCCTTGAGTTTTACCTTATTTCAGCCTAAGGTAGATTTGAGTGCTAACATAGTGGCGACCATACTGGGGAAGAAATGGTTTGCTTGTTGGTGTTATTTGTTCTATAAGCTACAGATGGAGTCTGAAGTCATGCCAGGTAGCCTTCGAACTGCTCTTACTCTGCGAGTGCATAGTAGATAAACGTTGCTTCAGTCAATCTCCGGTGTAGCTTGTAATTGTAACACTTAACTTATAAATTGCCCCAGTACGTGTATCAAGTTCATATCTGATGGTTGATGGTGAACAACGGTCAGACATCAGAAGGCTGAAATCATTCACTTGGCGTCTCCATTCACTGAAAAATCCAAAAATCAATGCTTCATGGTGACTCCACTGTAGGAAGATCAGTAGCTTTAAGGTTTCAAGATGGAACAGGTTGCAAGAAGATACGCTCCCATGAGCCGAGATCACATTCCAGGTTTTCTGAATAAGATTCCCAAGGTAGATTGGTCAAGGAATCTGCCTACGTTTAACAATGATGGTAAGAAAGATGTTGCTTTACATCTGGTTAGATTTCATATGCATATTCGCAAGTTGAAAGTGGATTTTCCTGAAGATTGCTTGATGAAGATATTCCTGGCCACTTTGGAAGGTGAAGCCCAATCTTGGTATGAAAGTTTTCCGCCTGCTTGTATTTACTGCTTAAAGGATTTTCATGCCATGTTCATTGAAATATATAAAGAATCTTATCCATCATTAAATTTAGTTCAGAACTATTGCAAACATGCTTATAGTTTTATTGAAAGCCTTGAGGAATATTACGAAGATGATAATTTCATGGATGATGAGATCATGGAGGCTCTGTATGAGAATCCATTTCAGCAACATGAAGAGAACCTAGAGGATACCTATCAAGATGATCAGGAAATTTTGTAGCAGAATCAAGATTAGCATGTTGAAGATGGCCACATGGCTGAAAATGATGAAAGGGAGAATGTTATTTCATATCTGTCCATAGAAGAAGACAACATGCATGAAAGTCAAGTTTATATTTCAGAATGTGATAAAGTCAAGTCAGCCATTTCAAATCTAGATTCAGATCATGATGATGACGACAACCTTGTTTTGAATCCCATAAAGGAGAGCTCTATTGTCGAGATCATCTGGAATGAAGAAGACAAAGTGATTGACCAAAGCCTTCATGAGGAGTTAATTTGATCATTTCATGGACAACAAGATGGGATCTTTGTTCAGGTAAGTGAGAAATCTTCTTTTGATAACTCAGTGGTAAATGATAATTTAATTGCCATGTCATATGAAGACAATTACTATTTGAGCAAAAGAAAACAAAAAGCATTATCTCCTTTGTCTGAAGATGAGATAGATCAACTCTTGAAAGGTCATGTTACAGCGGATGGTACAACAGATTTGCAGTGCACACATAGTCAGGAAAGTGTTGGTGAAATCTCTTCCTCTTTTGAAAATGATGACGGTCTTGTAATCAGTTTT
>APFE030263472.1:46681-95206 GCA_000404065.3 Pinus taeda | reverse complement strand
ATTGAACAAATGAAGTGTTAAGGTAGAATCCATAATTTGATATGCTCTGCCTTTAAGTTTGTTTGATTTTCCATGTTTTCATCTGCTTATGGAGAATCCTTGAAAGTTTCTTGCTCTCCTTAACTTCTCACTAGTCAGATCTATCCATTCATTCTCTTTAAAAGCATCAAGACAATCGCCTACCTTGCCCCAAGTAGACCTCTGCAAAAACTGTGCCTCATCCCCGCACCCAAAATTGCCTTTCCCTTGGATTCAACTAAACTCCAAAAAATCAATTCCAAACTCCTTGTACTTCATACCTAGCCTAAAATTAATTATCAATTTAGTCATCTCGAGCCTCATTGATTACCTTTTTCTGAGATTGACCCGAAGAGAGCCCTCTCTTGTCCTTGTAGGGCTAGCTACGAGGCTGAGTGTGGTTTGATGTAGCCTTGAGTTTTACCTTATTTCAGCCTAAGGTAGATTTGAGTGCTAACAAGTCGTATAATAAGGATGTCTCTCATTAGTAGGTTAATTTTTAAGGGAGCTTACCCCATGCGCAACTTTGCTCCAAAGCCTTTTGTATGCAAGCTAGGAATGACCAACTACTATCCTAGCGGTTAAAGAACTACTGAGGTTAAGTACGATAGATTCTCGATGGCAAATCTTTCCTTTACTTTGTCGTTTCCATCAGTCCCGACAAAGTTGAATGGTTGATTAGACCAATCACCTAACTCAAGCAGTTGAAGTTAGTAAAAACTACGAGGTTAGAGTTACTCTAGTCACTTTTCACTTGCGTACAAAAGGTTTGCATGCCCCAGGTATAAAGAGAAATGGAGTTTCCAAGTTACCATATAGAAGTTTTTACATTAAAGCAAGGTTGTTTCATCCACATTTGCAGACAAAGCACTTCCTTGGCTCTGTCCATCAAAATAGACAAAGGTAAATGGTATGAGCTTCCACTCACATAACCTTTTGACGATGGAATCCTTTTCCAGTCAATCCCATTTTCCTAAATAGACGGGTGTGTCAGACTAGTCATATATCCTATGCAGAAACCTACCTTATATCTGGGGTTTTCCTGCCGAAGTAGACCAGGACACATGCCCCCTGGGTTTAGTCACATTCACTGAATCACTCGCGCTCATCAGGTGGACGGACTGGAGGTTGATGAGACATTCCTTGTGCAAAAAGACTAGTTAGGGATGGGATTTGACTAGTGGCCGTGTTTGAACCAGGGAATGAAAGCTGGTCAATGAGCTGGACCATTCTACCTTCATACGGGAAACACATCACTCGAAAGAGTGAGGAAAAAATAGCTCCCATGCTATAAATGTAGTCATGCCTAAGGAGTAGATTGTAATCTAGAGGTCCTTGGACTACCATCACATTTAGATCAACGTTTTTCCTTCTCAAAGTTATAGGAAAATCTAGAAGGATCCCTAAAGGTCGACTGGTTCCTTTGCTGAAGCCTGACAGATTTCAAATCTCAAGTAGAAGTTATGGTGAACCAAGTGCTTTCCAAGCAGTTGAGGAAAGGATACTCATGGAAGCCCCTTCATCTATGATAGTACCAGCCATGATCATTTTGTAAGCTTGTACTATGATTCGAAATGGTACATTAGATGGTAGGCAGGGTCTACCTAGTAGATCCAATTGAAGGAAATGACTAGATTTCTTGGAGGAGGGACTAAATAAATGACTGGATGAATCTCTAATAAAATTCCTTCCTGCGGTAAAGGAATGGGTAGATTGCCCCCATGTTCATCAGATTCTGTGTTAACAAAAATAATTTGAACGGTGTCATTCTCATTCTCTTCGATGACTATATCATTTGAAGGTGGACCTTCTGAAGACAAGACTGGGTCGACTACCATTGAAAGACTGTTTACTCTTGAAGAAGCATTTGTGAACATTTGATGTACTAGCTTTTCTGAACCCTTAATACAAAGCAAAGGATTCTGAATTCAATTTTACATAGTTTGTGTTTCCTGTAAGTTTTTCTAGTGTTACACATTATATTTTTCTTCATATACTTATGTCTGATAGAGATACCTAGGTAGGAATAATTGTGTCTCAATCTATTCCTATAAGCTTCTGAAGTGATAATCATTAAAGAGAATGGATTAATGAACTGTCTGTTTAGTTAATTCCCTTTGAATCAATAAATCAAAAACATCTTTTTGTAAGCATAAGCATATTCTTTTGAACCTTCTGAACATTGGACAGAGCTTTTCATACTTATGACTATTCATTTTTCTGTCTGAAAATTGTGATAATTATATTTTTTTTGTTTTTTCTCATCACTATTCAAGATTTATCACTGTGTGAAGTTTTATAGTAGCCCTCTACTTTGGGATTAATATTATTCAAAAGGTTAGGCATTACAGTGTTATATCTGTTTCATTCATTGGTCCTCCAAACTTAAGCAAAAACCCTAAAACAATTATCTTAGATGCTCTAGCTTCATAGCTGACCATTATCAACTCATAGGTACAACATCAGTGTAGCATCGTTGCCAGGGATTTGAATTCCATTAAGTTTTCCTGGGACAACGATATTCATTATATTTCTTTAAGGTGATTAATGGTTTAGAAAGGTTAAAACCTTTCACCTGGCGACTCCACTACCCCAAACTAGCACATTTTAAGCACACCAGATCTCATTCAAAATCTGACTTAGTTAATCCTCTGTTGGATCCTGAAAAACTTCTTAGAAAAGCTAGTTCTAAAATGAGACATCAACCATCTTGTTCTTCATCTTCAGCCTTACAGTCTGAAGATATAGAATCATTTGATCCTTTTAGTAGTATTCCATTTGATCCTGATTTGACACAAATACCTCCTAGGGTTTCTAAACTATTAGATAGGGGAGTTGATTTACATTCAACTATCCTCATTCATTCTTTTGAAACACATCAAGAACCCCCTCTACCACTAGGATCACCTAAAACTGAGTTTGACTTAGGTGTTCATTTACCTGAATACAAACCCACAGATTTCATATCCCCTACCACTTATTCATTTCCTTCTACTCCTGAATGACTTGAAGCTTCTACTTCTGAACAACCTGAAGGGACCATCTTTGTATATACAAATCCACTCTTTGAAACAAAAGAGAGTATTCATTCATAGGTCCCAAAGTTAGTTCTTAAGACTCCTTTAAAGTTATTCAGGAGATCCCCTTATTCTTCACCTCCACATAGTCACACACCCCCTCAATCACCTCCATCTTCTTCTTTTTCATCATCTTCTTCTTCTTCATCCACACAAACAACTCATACACCACCTTCTACTATGGGATTCCAACCTATTGTATAGGCTAGATATGCAACTTTAGTATTACCTGCTAACCTCGATGCATTCCCAACTGGATACTTTGAAACACCTTTCTAGGTATAATGGAGAAACCGGTCCCACATCTAAGGACCATCTTCAAGATTTTCTAAACTTTGCAGAAAACATGAATATTGAACAAGAAAATTTTTACATGAGATTGTTTGTGTAATCACTTGAAGGAAATGTAAGAATCTGGTTTAGGCAGTTACCTGTAAATTCATTAGAAATTGGGAATAGCTTACAAACATATTTAAAAATCAATGGGGTGTAAAGAAAGATCCTCTTTAATTTCTGACTAAATTTGAAGAACTTAAAAGAAAATTTGGTGAACCTGTATCATATTTTATCAAAAGGTTCAATAAACTTTATCATAAGATGCCCCCTGATTGTAAACCCCCTGTAGCAGCAGCTAAGTCTAGGTTTTCTAAAGCCTTTGATGATGATTTTGTTGTAATGCTAAGAGAGAGAACTTCAATAACTCTTGAAGATATGCAAACAAATTCTATAGAGGTGGAAGCAAATAGGGCTACTTCGATTTCCTTGAAAGCTAAAGAGGAAAAGGCCCAAAGAAAACTCAAATCTATTAAAGAAGCTGCTAGTTCCTCTAGTTATTCTAAGACTAAAACTGCAGATTCTAAAATATATGAAATAACTTCTCTTCTTAGAAATATATCTAATATAATTTCCAAGATTGAGACTCAACCTAATATATTTCAACAAACAATTAATAGACACCAAAATTAAAATCAAGGTCAATATAGAAGGAATCCATAATTACAAATCCTTCAGAGACCTAGTAATGATCAACAAGTTCCCACACCTTTACTGACAGATGACCAGTAACCTGATGAAAATACTATAACTATTACTGAAGATATTGTTGGTCAATAAAAGGTTCCTTTAAAAACTCCTAATTATCCTCACATTAATTATCAATCTGGGCAAGTCTCTTTATTTCAACAATGTACACAGTATGTGGTTGATATTTAACTCAAAGAGTAATGTTTCCAAAATTGCAATATAGATATTTCAAATACAAGAGTAAATGGATGCATCTAGTAAATTCCAAATGCAATTAAAGAAAACTCAATCCTTTAACGAAATCAAATCTTACATTCATCAAAGTAAAACAACATCAGTTGAGAGTACAGTAGTGATAACTCATCCCTCTTTAACTCATTTAATCTAAATCAAGCCCAATCCTCAATAATTAATCTAAACAATGAATGATATCAATATGAGAGTTTCAACAGCGATAGTTAATACTCTTTATAGTTGATTATATCAAACAGAATATTTATCTAAGAAACTTGGTCTGAAATGAAAGTAAACTGAATCAACGACAATACTGTAAATTATATAAAGTAAAGAGATTCTTTCAACACTGGAAAATAATAAACAGTGCAGTGATAAAATCACAAAAAGAAAGAATGCTACCAAACCATCACACTTGCGAGAATTGGAAATTTATGACACAAGAAAAGCAGTTGAATCTGCCAGAGGTTGGACCCTTAGCCGCCAGTGAACACTGCTAAGTTACTTCAGGAAACGCGAGGGAATAACAACTTGACTTATATATTAATCATCAAATTGAATGAGCATTACAATATATTCGTGTTCTTCTCGACAGTGAGAGTCTGTGATTACAATTACAATTTCAATAATACATAAATTCCTCCTCCCCTACCTTCTTAGAAAACACCCCCTTTTATTATAGGAAAGGGTAAAAAGATAAATGATAAACACGATCCCTCGTGATCTTTTGATCCTGAAGGATTCACAATAGTTTTCCATCTTCAAAAATTGTTTCCTTTCTTGTGTTGATTCTGCTGATTTTCTTTTGGCCTTATCTACAACTGCCGTGTTCCTTCCTTAGCTTGCTGATTTTTGTTGTTCCTTCATAGTGAACAACATTTGTCCCTTTTGTTGTTTTCTTTCATAAAGGAAGGTAATAATTAACTAAGTCATAACTGCAGATAATTCCTTCATTTCTTACTGTAATTCCTTAATAGGTTAGCACATTAAGATATAGAAAGGATAAGAATAAAGGAAATGGATGATGATTTTAATAGTAAATGCATACCTTCTCCATGACCCAACATACTCCCCTACTTACCCTTTTTCATGTCCTCATGAAAAGCATGTAGTTTGTATGTAGAGCAGTCAAAGAATAAGTTGGAGAAGGAATGTCGTAAAGCAGTCTAAAACCATGATTCTTGGCCAAGAGATCAAAGATGTGCCATGTCTAACCTTCAGGCAGTTCATATATAGCCTGATACCCTTCAGCACGATACCAAACAATAGATTTGCGGAACCGACAACCTAACCAATAAGGACTTTCTCTTAAAATGAGATTTCTATAAGTGACAAAGTGTTCTATAGCCAATTTAAAATTTTTATAATTAAATGGCTCTCTATTTTGTACATTACTATTGGAGATTGTCCACCTGAACTTGGCTGCAACTAAGGAGCTTTCCTGAATGGAGAGGAAGTATTCTACTCCCTTCTAGACAATCTCTTTTTGAATAGGCCCCAAAATTTTGATTACTCCTTCCCTTTTCATCAGACTTTTGTGATTGGCTAGCATTTGTAACGGGTGTTTTGGTTCACCTCTAACCCAAAGGTCCAGTCCATTTTCCTACCTCTAGAACATGTTATGAGCCTTGAGCCATTTCAGTTGATTGACAGTGACTGAAATAAAATCTTGGAATTGCACATCCCCCACAAAAGGATTGGGGTTCTTTTTTATTTCTTCCTCTAATTCAAAATTATGTAGGTAAAATTCACACAGCAATCTATGAACTTTTACCCCATGTTGTTTGTAACAGTTTATGAAATCCTCAATTGTTTTTAATTCTATCAGTTTTCTAGCCCTGACATCTTTGATTTTCAGCTGCAAGTATATTTCTATCAAAAATAAGGCACAATTATTAGCAAGGGATCTCCATGCCAAGACATCATTGTACAATGAGCAAATAGTGTCTGTTTGACTCATGACCTTCTCTAGTTTGAGCTTCATTTTCTAAATTCTTTCTTCTTCCTTTCGGTATTTATCGAAGGTCTCACTTTCTGATGTATTCATGTCCCGAAGTTGCCTCTATAATTCTTGGTATTTTTGTTGGGAGACAGTTTCCAGCTCAAGCCATTCTATGGTAAGTCGAGACTGGGCTAAATCTTCTTGAAGATTCACTGTACTCGGTTTGTTCCTCGTCATGATATCTTTGGCTTGGGTATTTATCTGTGTACTCCTGTTATGAGAATGGATGCTTATTGTCTGTATTTCTTTGTTATGGGAGGCCCAAGCCTCCATCTGGGTAGCCGTGTTGTAGGATGGTACCATCTCCACCTGAATAGCTAAGTGATGAGAAGGTATAGCCTCTGTTTGGGTAGCTGCTTCTGCAAAAATTGCATGTTGTTCCTTAATAGGTGAGTGAGTATGGGCTCAGTTTGAGTCCCTATAGCTTTTGTTTCATGTAATTCAGTTTGAACAGTTGCATTTATTGTTTCCAGGGTTTTTTCTGGAACCTTAGCCACTACTAATTTTCTTATCTTTCGCCTGAGCCTTTTTTACTATTTTCCGCAGCCTCTGTTGTTCCTTCCTAAGCTTTTTAATTTTGTTTTTATGCTTTTTAGGAGGAACAACTATTCTTCACTCTGCTTCTAACGATCTTAGTTTCTCATCTTGGCTTTGTTCTACAAGAATTGTGTCCCCACATTGGTAGTCATCTCCCTGGTTTGTTTCTATTTCTCTTATTTGGCCTACATTCTCTACATTTAGGCCTACCTGATTGGATTCTCTTGGAGGCATATCACCAAGTTGGTTCACCTCTTCTTGAGTGGCCTCTGCCCTTATTTCTACTTCGTAGCTTATGTTTGCTGATATAATTCTATCGTGGCCAGAGTTCTTTGAAGATTGGGTTGCTCCAATGTTCAAGTTGAGCGGGCTTTTGAGCTGTATGAAATCATCCATATTGGCCAAAATTTGAGCCAGTTTGATATCATGCAGTAAATCACCTAGGGGACTTGATGTTGAGGGGATTTCTAATTCATTTCTTTCTTCTTCTCTAGAATGCCTTGATTCTTCCTCATGGTCTGACTCAGGGTTATCCTGGCCTTCTGTCTACAATTGTTGTTCACTTCCCGGGCTAGACAATTCTATGGGCTAGCTGATACTGCCCTAGGGATTTTCAACTGCTCCTAAGTTTGTGCTCAACCTAGCAGAATATCTACACTTTTGGGGAATGTTAGCTGTAAGGGTAGTCCTCTTCCTTTTCAGAACAGGGTTAGGCGCAGGCAGAGCTAGGCCCCCTTCAATGGAAAATATTAATTCCTCCCAACTTGATTTATGCTGGGTGAGGTTGTAACTCACTATCAGCCTAATCAAGCAGTGGTGGCTCATGACGGTTTCTATATGTTGGGACCTTTTCATGCTTCGAGTGGTTTCATGCAATAGGAAATTCAAATATGCAGGCAAATTCACATAACATGTTTGTTTCAGGACTACTAAGAGTTTAAGTTGACGCAGACTTACCACATCTTTTTGCCCATCACATGTGATGTTGTTTTGGATAACTCTGGCTAGTTCTCCCCATGGTTCTCCAAGGGATGGTGGTCAAACACCTTTTCCTTTGGCGATCAAGTCCTGCCCCTTGTCCTTAAAGACTACAATAACATCCTACAACTTCAATATTTTATTAGCCCATACGGGTCCTTCTGCTGGTAATCTAGACACTTCAGCTATCACTGCATCTAACACTATGATTTGCCTCCCTCTTGTCATAGATTGTTCGTTCTGCAACTTTTGTAGGAATTCAATAGCAATTGCTTCATTGTGTTGCTGAAATCGTATGAAATATATTATCTACCCAGCTCGAGCTAGAATTTCTTTGACTGCATCAAAAACAGCTAGTATTAGCGGCTCCTTGTGCACTGCTCTTCCATACTACCTAGATTCTACAAACAATTAGTGTAGCAGATATATCACAACAATATACAGAGCCGAGTGATGGAACAACAAGTTGTTATAATGGTTATTTTAGATGATACTTTACAGGCATAAATACCGTTATCTAGGACTTGCTATTGTACCACATACTCCATAATCATGGAATGTTGTATTGTCCTACACAATCGAATAAAGGACTGACATGCATACATAAATACACTGGAGGTTGCTCCTCACCCCCCTTTGAAATGATACGTTTTATTCGACTGAATGAGTGAAGGAATGGCATGCTGGCAGCAAAGTATAGGGATGATAAAAGTGGCAAGGTACACATATTAATGATAGGATCACAAAAGATATCGGAGTGCTGAAATAAATGCATATAACAAAAATTATCAATAAGTGTGGGGATGTCGTGAGGTGATTTGAAAAGGAAAAAGGACATTTGACGTAGGAAAGATATTTTTCCATCATCATTCCACTTAAACTACTATAATTGATTTTTAAAAGATATCGCATGGACGAAGGTTCAAAAATAGATTAGGAACATAATTTCTCTGTAGTAAAGGTAAAAAATAAGAAAAGGGAGTTATAATAACTATTGATGTTGAAAATACAACTCCAATACCATTAGCAGATCTTCTGTTTCCCGTAGGTGTTTATAACCTCGACAGAGTTGCTTTTTCACCCTTTGGAACCATGATCCTCTATGTATAATTAGGGAAGTGCATTATGATGTCAGAGTAGAGACCAATGAGCTGGCTTGGTAACCAAATGAACACATTGCCATTCACTGGGAAGGAGCGAAAGGTGGGCAGTCTAGCTCGTGATGAGACCTCTTGTTCCAAGAACTTTATTTTTTTGATGCATCCATTGGATCATATCCTTGGTGTGGTGGCCATAGTGGGAATTCCACTTCACTGCTTCCTTATGATCATAGTAGGTTGGCTCATGATGAGACCCCCTATCCTCTATCTGAAAAATCATAGAATTGTTAGTAAACACACACACACACACACACACACACACACACAGATATATATATATTAGCACTTCCTATTTATATATAGAGGGTTTCTCAACACTCCTAAGGAGTAGGGATGGTGGAAAAAGTCTGAACATATCAATAGAAAAAAGTATGACCTTAACCTTATTTGATGATAATGAACAAAGAGAATTATAGGGGTTAGGGGAGAACCAACATGGTAGAAATAATCAATCAATTCAATTTATAGTGAAAATAAGGACAGTGAAGTGATATAGATGGTTATGTCCTTCCTTTTTTGATCAATACAAGCAATCTCATTAAATATGATAATATTCGATTTTCTTGTTCCAGTAAACTTCAAATTTGTATCCTTACACATATATTGTATACTTGCCCTATAGAGGATCATAAAGAGTGAGCAAAGGAAAGAGATGACATTCACAAAGTGCTTATTTCCTAAAGGAAACAACAAAAGAAAACCTCACACAAAGAGTGTTGTTCCTTAGAGGGAACAACAATTGTTCCTTGTAAGGAACAACAAATGAAAAATACACACAGATGGTGTTGTTCCATGTAGGGAACAACAAAAGGATATATACACTAAAGTGTTGTTCCTTATAGGGAACAACAACTATTCCTTAGGAGGAACATCAAGAAGAAAAACTGCACACCGAAACTAATGTTCCTTATAGGGAACAACAGTTGTTCCCTGTAGGGAACAACAGTTTCGATGTGCAATTTTTCTTCTTTCTGTTCCTCCTAAGGAACAGTTGTTGTTCCCTATAAGGAACAACACTTTAGTGTATATATCCTTTTGTTGTTCCCTACAGGGAACAACACTATCTACATGTATTTTGTAGGGAACAACAAAGGAAATACATGCCGAAAAAAATCATTGTTCCTTAGAGGGAACAACGGTTGTTCCTTAGAGGGAACAATGATTGTTCCTTAGAGGGAACAATAGTTGTTCCTTAGAGGGAACAACAAAAACAAAGAAAAAAATTGGACGTGAAATTGTTGTTCCTTGGAGGGAAAAACAATTGTTCCTTATAAGGAACAACAACTATTCCTTAGAGGGCACAACAAGAAAATGAATACACACAAAATTGATGTTCCTTAGAGGGAACAACAACTATTCCTTAGAGGGAATGATAATTGTTCCTTAGATGGAACAACGGGAAAACAAATACCCACGGAATTGTTGTTCCTTAGATGGAACAACAGATTTTCCTTAGAGGTAACAATAGCTATTCCTTAGGGGGAAGAGTAGTTGTTCCTTAGATGGAACAACAAGAAAACAAATAGATACGAAATTATTGTTCCTAGAGGGAACAATAGCTGTTCCTTAGAGGGAACAACAACTATTCCTTAGGGAGAACAACAGTTGTTCCTTAAATGGAACAACGAGAAAAAAAATAGATACGAAACTATTGTTCCTTGGAGGGAACAACAGTTGTTCCTTGGAGGGAACAACAGTTGTTCCTTAGAGGGAACAACAACTGTTCCTTAGAGGGAACAACAGCTGTTCCTTAGAGGGACCAACAACTGTTCCTTAAAGGGAACAGTGGGAAAACAAATACATACGAAAATGCTATTCCTTAGAGGGAACAATAGTTGTTCCTTAGAAGGAACAACAATTGTTCCTTAAAGGGAACATCACAAAAAGAATGAAGTGAAAAATTGTTCACAAAATTATTGTTCCTTAGAGGGAACAACAGTTGTTCCTTAGAGGGAACAACAAAGGAAAAGTAGGAAAAAGAACTTATATACAATTTATACAAGCAAATTCAATCAAATAGAAAGGAAAATTTATGTACAAATTTCAAAAACAAATAAATTCTTCACTAAGCTGATGCTATGGATGGGTTGCCCTCCTCAACAAGAATTTGTATGGTGGAATCTTCCCGTAATTGTTGGCAAAAGGACTCCCTGGTATGAAATTTTTGATAGAGTCATACTCAATGTCCATTTGCTTGAAAAGAATAGCCAGAACCATCAATGGTGGCTAATGTGAGGGTGCCATTATCATGCACCTCTTGTATCTTATAAGGTCC
This sequence comes from Pinus taeda, assembly GCA_000404065.3. Classification (NCBI taxonomy): domain Eukaryota; kingdom Viridiplantae; phylum Streptophyta; class Pinopsida; order Pinales; family Pinaceae; genus Pinus; species Pinus taeda. The sequence continues at coordinate 83,902 of APFE030263472.1, read as the reverse complement.
TAACCATCTAGTCTAGAGTTTTCCTGGGAAGTCTTGGAACCTAGAATCATATAGGGGTGCCCAATCTCCTTCATGGAAGATCTTCTTCTTGATAAGGGCATCATGCCATTTCGCTCTTTGTTGTTGGATCAATGTAGTGTGCTAAAGAGCTGATAGTTGGATTTCATCCAATTCATTGATTTGATGTAGCCTATTAATCTGTGCTTCATTTAAGTCTAAGCCTACCTCCTGAGCTATCCTCAATGTCTACATTTCAAATTTGATTGGGAAGATAGGTTCTTTGCCAAACACTAGTTGATATGGCGAATATCCCATGGTATTTCTCCATGTTGTGCGGCATGCCCATAGGGCTTCTAGCAATCGGGTAGCCCAGTCACATCTATGTGATGCAATTGTCTTTGTGAGTATTGCCTCGATTACTTTATTGGTGCTTTCTACCTAGCCATTTTCCTGCAAGTGGTATGGAGTTGTGATTTTGTGCATGATATGATCATTCTTTAATGTTGCATCAATCTTATAGCCTATAAATTGTGGCCCTCCATTCGTGATTATTTCTCTAGGAAAGCCATAGCACAAAAATAGTTGGAAAAGAAAGTGGATTACCGAGTCCTCTGTTGCCCTTGGTAATGCTTCTGCCTCCACCCATTTAGTCACATATTCTGTTGCGACTAGTATGTATGTCTTTTGATTAGATGATGGGTTTATTGGATCAATGAAATCTAACACCCATCATTCAAAAGGTTTAATGAATAATTGTGGATGTAGGGGCATCTCATCAGACTGCCCAGGGCATCCAATTCTTTGGCAACTGTCACATGCCTGGACAAAATTCTTGGCATCTTTAAAAATGGTGGGCCAATAATAGCCTGTCTGTAAAACTTTGTGACCAATCCTACTGTCTGCAAAATGACCATTGCAAGGCCCATTCTGGCAAGCTCTTAGGATGTCAAATACTTCATCTTCCCTGACACATCTTCGAATGTGCATATCACCCTCTGTATGAAATAAATATCCTCCGATCCAGGAGCCGAGTGCTACACTGTACTATTTGTTTTCTTTCATTAGGCGTCAGGTGCTTGGGTAATTTTCCCACTACTATGTAGTTTGTGACATCCACATAACAAGGTGTTTTCACGGTGACAGCAAATAAGTGTTCATCAGGGAACTGGTCTTCCACTGCTGCTGAGTCGTCTGTCTTTGGCATTCGTGAAAGGAAGTCTGCTACAGATTTTCTTTTCCTGGTCGATCTTTGATTTTTATGTCAAATTCCTACAAAATAATCAACCATCTTGTCACTCTTCCATTTGTAACATGTTTATTAGCTAGATATTTAATAGCAGAGTGATCAGTATACAAAATCATAGGGTATCCTGTTATATAATGTCTGAATTTATTGATAGCATAGATTACAGCCAAAAATTCTTTTTTCAGTCACAATATAATTTAATTTAGTAGGAGATATATTTTCGCTAATGTAGTATATTTCATATGGCTTCTTATCTTCCTCCTTGCCGAGAACTGCTCCAATGGCCATGTCTGAAGTGTCAGATGAAATCTAGAATGGAAAATCCTAGTTTGGGCCCCATAATACTGGGGCTGTTGATACAAGCCGTTTTAAATCTTCAAAAGCAATGTCACATTTGTTAGTCCAAATGAAATCGATATTTCGTGTTAATGCATATAATGGTGTAGCAATTTGAGAAAAATTCTTTATAAATATTCTATAATAGCCAGAAAATCCCAAGAAACTGCGTACTTCAGTTTGTGTGGAAGGGGTAGGTATTAAAAGAATTATCTGAATTTTTGCTGGATCTACCTCGATTCCAGCTGCTGAGATGTAATGACCCAAGATAAGGCCCTCAATCATCATCATGTGGCATTTTTCATGTCTTAAACAAATCCTGGTAGCAATGCATCATTGCAAAACTTTCTCTAATGTTTGTAATGTTGGCTTGAAGTCATCTCTGTAAGGTGTAAAGTCATCCATGTACACCTCGAGCCCTTCATTTATCAGATCTAATAAAATGCTAAGTATAGCCCTCTGGAATGTGGCACGTGCATTGCACAACCGAAAAGGTAACACCCTGTAAGAAAATGTCCCCCAAGGGCAGGTAAAGGTAGTCTTATGCTAGTTTTCAGGGGCAATATGAATTTGATTGTAGCCACTGAAGCCGTCTAGGAAAGAAAATAATTTTTTTCCTGCCAATGTTTCCAAGACCTAGTCAATGAATGGAATGGGAAAATGGTCTTTTTGGATTGCTTTATTAAGCTCTCTATAGTCAACACATATACTTCACTTTCCATTCTTTTTAGGCACCACTACTAATGGAAAGACCCATTTGTTGTCAGATATAGGATAGATGAAATTTACATCTAACAATTTTTATAGTTCATCTTTAACAATATCTTTAAGGTGAGGGTTTAACCTCCATTGAGGTTGTCGAATGGGCTTGGCATCTTTCTCTGTATAGATGTGGTGCATAAATAACTGGGGATCAATTCCTTTCATCTCCAGCTAATCTCATGCAAAGGCCTCTTTATATTTTCTCAGAAGTTGATCAAGCTTCTGCTCTTGGTTAGCAGTCAGGTTTTTGTTAATATTTAAAGTTTTTCCTGGTTCAATTTCTATGGTTTTGTTGTTATAAACATTACTTGTTGGTATTGACTGGTCATTAATATCTTTTAAGGGAACTTCTTCTATTTCGTTATCGAGGGCTGCTTCGATCATGTGACATTTTGGATGGTATACGACATCTAGTTGGTTAATGTAAGTGTTAATGATGTCATCTTCTATTTGATCCTTGAATTTGAGAGCATATTCTATAGTTAGCGGTGATCTAATGTTTTTAGTTAGATATGGTACAGGTTGTTTTCTGGTTTTTATTATTGTTAAACTTGGTTGGGCTAGAGGATATAAGGCTAAATTATTCACATTGTTTCCTCTTACTATAGTCATGCTGCATGTTTGACAGCTTATGTAAGCATCCATGGTTGCTAGCCAAGGTCTACCTAGAATTAAGGGATGTCCATCGAGTTGGTTTTTAGGATTGATGATCAGAAAGTCTGATGGGTTAGAGTCTACAGACACCATTACATCATGTAATGTGTCTTCTGGTTTGATTACTGATTAGTCAGCCAGCTCCAACAAGGTCGTGGTTGGATCCAAGGATGTAATGCCAAGATTTTGACAAGTTGTTGTTGTAAGAATATTGATTGCTGCTCCTAAATTGACTAATGCATTGGGGAAGGAGGATCCATTTATTTGCACCCTGACTATAGGGTTTCCTGGGTCCTCATATTTTACAGGTGTTTCTCTGCCTGATAGTAAATCAGATAAGGTACCAACTACATGGACAGTTGCGGTTGTTTTTATTTTCCTCTTTGGATTTTTTGTACACAATTCCTTAATAGATTTTGCATAAATTGGAATATCCTGAATAGCCTGGAGGAGAGGTATTTTTACACACAAAATTTTCACTTCTCCCAGAAGATCAAAATCGGGATATCAATTGGGTGGGGTATGATTAATCTTTCTGGGAATGGTGGAGAAGAGGTGATCATTTGATTGTGGGTTTTTTGTTTAACCATGTTCTCCACTTGTGGTGCTTGTTCTATAGGTAACAAATCTTCAATTTGTATATTTTTATCCTCCTATGATTCTATTATCCATCTAGACCTTAATTGAAGCTCATTGCACTCCCTCAACTTGGTTTCTGGTTCTGGTCCTTCAATCATTTTCACCGATTGAATGGGTCTATTGTTGGGGTTCGAGTTGGATTGGGTTGGGAGCTGTGGTCGTAGGTTGGTCTGAGGGTTTTGTTGCAATGTGCAGAGTGCTGACGGTGTAGGTTGAGGTAGTGGAATTGTTCCTGCTAGCTTGTTTGTAGGTCTTTGCCAGCTTGACTACCAGTTTTGGTTCTGTGAAGTGGAGGGTGACCATTAAGATTGATATGCATTATTCTGCCAGAACGGTGGGAAGTAAGAGGTATTTGGCCAATTGTTATTTTGATTTGATTGGTTGGGCAAAGGTGGCATAGAGAATGGCTGTTTTGACCAATTGGAAAAAGGTATTTGGTTCTACCACATAGCTCCTGGGTATTGTTGCAAATTATATTGCAAGGGTTAAAAGAAAGAAGATGGATTAGTAGTGTACCTGTTTGTCGTGGTTTCCATTGGCGACGTTGATTTAGTAGGTAGGTTGGTTCTGTTTCTTCCTCTGCCTCCTTATAGACTGCTTTTAAGCCAAGGAGTGATGGGCAGCTTTCTGTGGCATGATTTTTAGTACATATGGCACAAATTTGCACCATATCCAGTGGGCATTCTTTGTGACTATGCTTCTTCCTGCATCTAGGACAAAATATCACCAAGTTTTGTTCTACTTCACCCTGCTTTTGCTTGGCTTGCATAATGTCTAATTTCATTGTCAGAGTTCCCAAAATATCTATTTTGAAATCCTCTAGCAGGTTGCTAATTTCTACATGAGTTATACCTCTACCAGAGATTTTATTTTCCCTGGTGGTCATGTCGTGTTCTGCTAGTTTCAATCTCGTACTACCTCTTGAGAACCTGATACATAATTTAATAATGTCAGCATACTCTTCTTGATATATATCACCTTTACCCATAATATTAAATATCTTTATCCATTGTTCTTTCATCCCTTTAATCAGTGTAGTTTTTAGCACATTATCAGGCAAAGGCAAAGTTGCATAGGGAGACCACTGGAGGTTATATTGAAAACATTCCACATATTCTTCTAACATTTCATTGGGTCTTGCTACCATTTGGAATATTTCGTCTTTCAATTCCCTAGATCTGCAATAGTCCTGATATTTTTTAAGGAAAGCGGTTTTCATATGATTCCAATCATTTATTGTGGCCCCACCTAATCCCATAAACCAACACAAGGCTACTCCTTTTAATGTAGAGGGAAATAGCTTTAGTTTTTGGGGGTCAGTGGTATAATCATAACCCTAACATAATACATAAAATTCAAATAGAAATGCATATGGATCCTCTAATGTTAGTCCATGAAAGGTGAGAATATTTTGGAGAGGGATAGCTTTCATGGGTGCATTGATAGTTGTGTCAACAATGGGATATTGCAATGTAGAGGTCTGGGGTGCTTGTGGGTTGTTGGCCATTTGATGAAATATATGCCACTACCCTTTCAAGATCTCTAGAGAGTTATTCCTAGGATGATTAGAATGGGTGGGAATGATCTTAACAACACTCCCTCAGTCTGGGATACTGGGTGTTCCTTGTTGAATTACTACCTGAGGGGATCTTGGCTCCTCTATTTCCCCTGTTTCTCCTCCTCCTTCACGAATATTACAAGAATTCCCTTCTTGTGAGGAAATTGGGTGTGAATTTTCAATCTCTTGAAAACTCTTCTCAGTCCCAACTGTTTTTCTATGGGCCTCAGCATAGGCTACAAATGGTGAGACTGTGGCCCAAAGGGAGACAATAGGTTGTCTAGAAGCAACGTTTCTAGGACCTACTGATGGCTGAGATTCAACTCTCTTTAATATGTCATCTATGAAAGTTAAGTGTCCAAGGTTCACCTATCCCTTAGATCTGTCGAGTTTGGGTAGTGGAATTGGATTGTTTTCATGTTTTTTCTTCTTAGTCATTCATGCAAACAATTCAAATATTTATCTCTACCCTAATTTCCTAACAATTCTGCTGGAAAGTGGGCGGGGGAGCAGGCATTTTATGTGCTCCATACACAGGTTCTTACCTTTCATTTTTAATACCCAGTTCTCTCTTAACAGATAAGAAACAAATACCTACTTTAGTTTTCTGTAATTGTGCTGAAAAGTAGGTGGAGGAGCAAACACTTTACTTGCTCGTTAAGTAGGTTTTACCTTCCATTTTCAATACCCAATTCTTCTTCAATAGCAATCATCAGATGTACATTACTCTTTAGAAATGGCTACACTCTCCCCAACAATGATGCCAAAATGTTGGTCGATAAAAAGTGCCTTTTAAAACTCCTAATTATCCTCACATTAATTATCAATCCGGGAAATCTCTTTATTTCAAAAGTGTACATAGTATGTGACTGCTATTTAACTCAAAGAGTAATGTTTCCTAAATTGCAGTATAGATCTTTTAAATACAAGAGTAAACAAATGCATATAGTAAATTCCAATTGCAATTAAAGAAAACTCAATCCTTTAACGAAATCAAATCTTACATTCATCAAAGTAACAACAACATCAGTTGAGAGTACAGTAGTGATAACTCATCCCTCTTTAACTGATTTTATCTAAATGAAGCCCAATCATGAATAATTAGTCTAAACACGAATGATATCAATCTAAGAAACTTGATCTAGGAAACTTGATCTGAAATGAAAGTAAACTGAATCAACGAAAATAATGTAAATTATATAAAGTAAAGAGATTTTGTCAACACTGGAAAATAATAAACAATGTAGCGATAAAATCATAGAAAGCAAGAATACTACCAAACCATCACACTTGCGAGAATTGGAAATGTATGACACAAGAAAAGCAGTTGAATCCATCAGAGGCCGGGCCCTTAGCTGCCAGTGAACAATGCTAAGTTACTTCAGGAAATGCTAGGGAACAACAACTCGACTTATATATTAATCATCAAACTGAATGAGCATTACAATATATTCATGTTCTTCTCGACAGTGAGAGTCTGTGATTACAATTACAATTTCAATAATACAAAAATTCCTCCTCCCCTACCATCTTACAAAACATCTCCTTTTATAATAGGAAAGGGTAAAAGGATAAATGATAAATGTGATCCCTCAGGATCTCTTGATCCTAAGGGATTCACAATAGTTTTCCATCTTCAGACATCATTTCCTTTCTTCTGCTGATTCTGCTGATTTGCTTTTGGCCTTTTCTGCAACTACCACATTCCTTCCTTAGCTTGCCGATTTTTGTTGTTCTTTCATAGGGAACAACATTTGTCCCTTTTTTATTTTTCTACATAAAGGAAGGTAATAATTAGCTAAGTTGTAACAACTCAGATAATTCTTGCATTTCTTACTGTAATTCCTTAATAGATTAGCGCAATGAGATATTGAAAGGATAAGAATAAAGGAAAGGGATGATGATTTTAATAGTAAATGCATACCTTTTCCATGATCCAACAGATATCAATAACATGGATGCTTCTTCTAATCAAACAGTTATGATTCCTCTCTCACAACAAAATCAGGTTCAAGAAGATCAAGAATCCTCACAGGTTTCTAAATACCATGCCTTCTCTGAATTTTTAATTGCAGAGTTGAACAAGAGATATGATCTTAGGCCAAGACCTGGCCCTGGAAGACCTCCTAAAGAGACTCCAATAATTGAAACTTGTACCAAAGTTGCTGAAACTCAAACAATTGTTATTCAACCATTAAACCAGTCAACTGATACTACTCAAAATGATAAAAATGCTTTGACTACATTTAATGTTGAAAAAGAGTTAGAAAGAGTTAAAACCCCAATTCCACTTTCATAACTTTCCAAAAACCTTGGGTATAGAAATCGAGTCTCCAAATGGATACAAAACACCTCGGTTGATGCTGAAAGTGATATCATTAGTCTGTAAGATGAAAAACCAGTAGTTGTCTTTGGTCCTATCTCAGATATGATAAATCAAATAGTGCCTCCTTTCTATGTAACTCTTAAGACAAATGATTCCATGTTATATAATTGTATGTTTGATTTTGGAGCATCACATAACCTCATGCAAAAACTATCATGGACCATTTGAAACTTGACATAACTAGATGATATCATGAATTGTACACCTTTGATTCTAAAAGGGTGCCCTAATTAGGATTGATTAAGGATTTAGTAGTCACCCTTTCCAAAATTCCAATGAAAAGTGTAGTGCTTGATATAGTTGTCACAGATATCCCTCCCAAATTTGGAATGCTCCTTTCTAGGTCTTACTATGCCAAATTAGGGGGAACTCTTTAGATGGATATGTATTATGCCACAATTCCAGTTTATGGGGGAGAACAACTAAGGTTATATATAGAGGTAAGATCTGTGCACACTGTTTGCAAAATAGACTAGCCAAGGAACCATCCCATTTATGCAATTGATCAGGATTTTGGTTGCTTTCAACTCTTTTCATACCAAATACATGAAACTCAAGCTAAAAAAGAAGATGTAACTGAAAGTCCTGAACCAAATCAAACTGATGTGTGGAATCTATTTTTTGATGGTTCTTGTACAAAATATGGGGCATGAGTTGAGGTAGTTTTAATTTCACCAGGAGAAGAAAATATCCCAAATCATACAAACTAAACTTTGAAGTTACAAATAATGTGGCTAAATATGAATCTTTCCTTTTGGGACTGCAATTATCTAAAAGCTTAAAGGTTCAAAACTTAAGTTTTTTTACTGACTCAAAACTTATTGTCAAACAAGTGAGAAATATTTGCCAGATTAAGAATCCTAGACTTAGGTCTTATCGAAATGAAGTTTTAGATTCAGTTGAAAACTTCTTTGATGCTTTTAATTTGACTTATATTCCAAGAGATCAGAATATTCATGAAGATTCCTTAGCTGTTCCTTCTATTTCATTTAAAATTCTTGATCAGACCAATGTACTCTATCAAATACAAGTCAAGTACGAACCATCCATCCCAGATAATCTAAAACACTGGCAAATAATTGAAGATGATGAACATTTGAAATCTTTTCTGCAGGTTATAGATGATTTTTTAGTTCTACAAATTGATGAAGATAGAACATCAATAAATGGAAATGGAAATGAAAATGATACTTGAAATTTCAATTCAAAAATTGTTGATCATGACATTATTCAATTGTTTAACAATTTTATTCCCAAAGGCCTTATTCCTTTAGAAAAATTGTTTGATCAAAATGATGTCTTTTGAAACCCTCAATCTATTTCTTCACAAGATGACATAGAAGAAATTAATATCGGAACAAAAGATGATATTAAAAACATCAAAATCTGTGCATCTCTAGATCCTGAGATCAAAGCTGAACATCTTAAGTTACTTCAAAATTATAAGGATGTTTTTGCATGGAATTATGCTGATCTAAAAACCTATGATACTTCATTACTACACCATAAGATTCCCTTAAAGCCAGAAGCAATTCCTTATCAACAAAAGCTTAAGAGGATTAATCCAGCTCTTCTACCAACTGTAAAAAAGGAAATTAAGAAAATGCTAGATTCCCATATCATTTTGCCTCTTAGATATTCTAATTAGGTTGCAAACTTAGATATTCTAGTTAGGTTGCAAACTTAGTTCCTATTAGAAAGAAGAATGGAGAAATTAGACTTTGTGTGGACTTTAGAAATTTGAACAAGGTATCATAAAAAGATAGCTATCCTTTACCCAAAATGGATCAGTTACTTCAAATGGTTTTAGAAGCACAAATACTTTCTATGATTGATGGTTTTTCAGACTATAATAAGGTAAATGTTGATCTAACAGAGAGAGAGGAGACAACCTTTAATACACCCTCAGGTACATTCATGTATGCTAGGATGCCATTTGGCTTAATCAATGCTGGAGCAACATTTCAGAGAACTATGGACGTAGCTTTTGTGGGTCAGGTAAATAAATTTTTGATCATTTATCTTGATGACATAACTATTTTTTCTAAATCTGATCAGAAACATCTAAAGCACTTGATGAAGGTTTTTGACAGGTGTAGAAAATTTGGAATATCATTGAATTCTAAAAAGTCTCTTTTTGCTATCAAAGAAGGAAAACTGATAGGCAATATAATTTCAAAAAAGGGAGTAGTGATTGATCCCAAGCATGTGTTTACCATTGAAACATTGACCTTACCTAGAAACAAGAAGGAGATTCAAGATTTTCTAGGCAAGATTAATTTTTTAAGGAGATTCATCCCAAATTATGTTAAGATTGTAAAAGATATAACTGACATGCTCCGAAAGGATCATGAATTTAAATGAAATGTATCTTCCAGGAATGCCTTTGATTAGATCAAGAAAGCTATATTTGAAGCTCCCACCTTAGCCAGCCCTAATTATACTAAACCATTTAGTACCTTTTCCTTTGCATCATAAACAACCCTTGCTATTGTTCTACTACAAGAGAATGAAGAGTCCCATGACCAACCCACAGCCTTTTTCAGTAAGGTTATGAGAGATGCCAAGCTTAAGTATGACATAATTGAGAAGCAAGCCTATGCCCTTATTCAAGCCCTGAAATCATTTAGGATGTATGTCCTACATTCTCCTATTACTTCTTATGTTCCTAACAGTGTTGTGAAAATTGTTTTACTCCAACCAGACACTGATGGAAAGAGAGGTAGATGGGTCACTCAAATACTGGAGTTTGATCTAACTATAAAAACTATAAAGATATTAAAAGGCCAATGATTAGCTAAGATTTTAGTTGAATCCAACTGTAAAGTGCTCAGAATCAATTTTTTTTAGAGATACAAGGGAAGAATCCACAAGAACCTTCTCAAACTTCAGATAAGAAGAATACAAAAGAACCTTCTATCCTTCAAGAAGGGGGGAATCCACAAGAACCTTCCCTTCATCCTGAAAAAAATAATTCACAAGAACCTTTATATTCAGATCAGATCAGTCCCTTACACATTGATGACAAATTTCTGTTGTCAGATTGGTACCAAGACATTGTAAATTTTTTGATCCATTTTGAATGTCCAGCATCATTCTCCAAAAGCCAGTGTAAAACTCTCAAAATAAAAGAAGTCAAGTATTGTATCATAAATGAAAAATAGTACTGGAAATACCCACTAAATATTTTTTTATTATGTTTAACAGAATTAGAAACTAAAGGAATCATTGACCAGTTTCATATAGGATTTTGTGGAGGACACTATGCTTGGAGAGAAACAACATATAATATATCAAGGGGAGGATTTTATTAGCCAACATTGCTCTTACAAGTAGGAGAAAAAGTCAGAGGTTGTGTTCCTTTTCAAATGTTTGTTGGTAAGAAAAAATTAGCAGCTCTTCCACTGGTTCCATCAATAGTCTCGAAACCTTTTAGCCAATGGGGATTAGATTTTATTAGAGAGATTCATCCCACTTCAAGTAATTAGCATAGATGGATTCTCACTGCAACAGAATACTTCACTAAATGGGTGGAAGCAATCCAAGTAAGAAATACTATTGATTCAGTGGTAATCAAATTTATTGAAGAGAACATCTTATCTAGATTTGGTTGCCCAACCCAAATTGTCATTGATAATGCAACAAATTTTTCTAGTGATAAAATGATTGAGTTTTGCCAGAAATATCAAATTTTATTACATCATTAAACTCCATATTACCCACAAGGTAATGGCCTTGAAGTATCCTCCAATAAAAGTCTGGTAAAGGTAATCAAGAAGACTCTAGCATACCATAAAAAGAGCTGTGACTCTCATTTAATTTATGCAGTATGGGCAAACAGAATTACTCCAAAGAGATCTACTGGAAAATATCCTTTCCAATTAGTTTATGGGAAAGATGCAATCTTCCCTACCAATTTGGCCTTCCGTGTTTTAAAATTCCTGCAGGATTCAATAGATGAACCTAATGATTTTTCAAGGAGAATAAATCAAATTATTGAACTAAATGAAAATAGAGATGAAGTTCAATACAAATTGAAAAACTATCAGAATAGGATGAAAAGCCTATTTGACAGAAGAGCTAGGGAAAGGGACTTCAAGGAAGGTGATCTAGTTCCAAGATGGGATTCAAGGAGAGAAGAAAAGGGAAAATATGGCAAGTTTGACAACTTGTGGTTTGGAACTTTAGAAATTGCTGAAGTGAAGGGAAACAACACTTTTGTGCTACAAAATATTGAGGGGCTATATTCCACTTACCCTGTAAATGGAAGGTTTCTCAAAAATTACATTCAGTACTGAGAAGTTGAAGTAGATTTCATTACTACCATTGTAAAAACTTCGGTTTCTTTTAATTTTCAAGCTGAAAATGTGATTTTTTATAACAAAGGACTCCATAGCCTGAGGAGAAGGCACATGGATCTGTAGGTTCTTTGCATTCCATAGGAGAAAGCAGTTCCCAGTTGGAGCCAATGTTGTAGAATTTTTTGGTTTTGATAAGTTAGAATTAACTAGTCAAAAAATGAAAATATTTTTCAAAAAATGTTAAGCTACGATATGGACAAAAAGAATACTAAATAATAATGTTAGGAAATATCTTGATAACATGTCCATATCAAAGAAAATGTTAGAATATATGCCCTAAACAATGAAGGCAAAAATAAAATGTTAGGTTAGAGAGAAGAAAAAAGAAATGAACTCTGAAAGTGTGCAAGTCCAAGCGCCACTACTTCTACTTTATCATGCAAAATAATGGTTGTGTGCATCTTTTCATAAATGCCACAACCCATGATAGTCAAATAGTTTAATATTGACTAGTTCATGCTTTAAATTTCATATTTTTAGTCAGAGAATAAAGATCTAGCCAAACTATTTAATCTTGGCAGATCAGTAGTTAGGTAGAGAATAATAAGAAGCTCATCAATTTAATCTGAGCCCTTGGATTTTATAAGGTTAGAATTAGATAGTTTGATTTTCAAAAGAAAAAGGAAAGAAAAGGGTCTGCTAGCCTAAATGCACCCAATTAAGTGAAGTAAAAAGGTTAGGGTAAGTAAAGGGTAGGTAGAAGAAAGGTTGCAGAAGTACAAATTTGATTGAGGCATAAGCACATTTATCATGCTTGATCATGTGTTTCAGTGTGTAGGAGAAGTTATGAAGGTGAAAAGATGTTCACAAGTTGATTTGGTTAACTTCCCTTCATTTCATTTCACCCCCACTACATACTTACTAATTTCCTCATTATCTCATAATTTCCTAAGAAAATACCCTTTTCCCTTCATTTTCACCTTTGCCCCTTGCTTTCACAAATTTTCCTAGCAATTTAGCCTCTAAAAGTCATTTTCCTACTCAAAACCCCTTTTCCCTAGTGTGAAACCCATTCCCCTTTAAAGAAATCACTTTCCCCTTGTAACTTTCCTATTTTTCCTAGAAAACCCATAAAAACCCATAATACCCCTTATCCTAACTTTTATTCCCTTCTCTGCTTTATTTATATTAACTCTGCAAATCACATTTTTCCCAACATAAAACCCTTTTACACATAAAACCCCTTTAGCCTTAGTCTTATGTTAACCCTGCTTATATTGTAAAATAATTACAAATCCTTTGTAATTAACCCTTAGGCCTTGCTATTCTTTACTGACTATTCTTCATGCAAATCCACCACATGATAGTCGTCAGATCATCTACTCCCAGATCCAACAACCCACAACAATATCACGCGCTCCCGATTTGCTAGGTTTACCTGCCCGAGAGCACATGAGATTCAGGGTTTTTTTCAGGCCCCTTGTTGTTACGTGGTAGTCCCACGTTAACTCACATGCCCTCAAGAAAATACCACCCGACAGCTAAAAGAGGTGTGATGGGCCTTTGAAACCACTCCCTGCGTATGACAAAACCATCCACTATTCACTTTGCATCAAATTTTAAAAAGTTGACAGTGTACCCATTGAAACACGGAAACCCTCACTTTCGCTCTTTTTGTTCGTTTACATAGTAAAACCTATATAACCCTCCTGTGCCACCCTGAGCCTCTGCAACCTATTTTGACCCCCGATTACATTCCAAACATTTCCAAGACTCCATCCATACACTATCCCATTACTTGAAGCCTTTGTGGCCCTCCATGCTAGCCTGTGTTTTTATTAACAATTGTTGTATTTTGCAGGCGATCATATAAAACTTGTTTGTTCCATATTCACAAGAAAATCCATTCAGAATCCTTTATTCAGAAGAAAAAGACAATTATCATTTACACAAAGACAATAAATGTTAAAACATAGGAGGCAGATAAAGACATACAACTAAAAGACAAATAGATGAAATATACAAAAAAATGATAAATATCAAAACTACCTGTTGCTGAGACATTAAAAAACTAAATGATTTATTGTTGAAATACATGGTAAAAACTTGAAATGTACAGTAAAAGTAAAAAGGCATAGTAAAGGATATTGACAGGTCAATAAGTTCAAAGAGTATCAAATGAAAGGTCATAAGTAAATATGACATCTAGCGTGAAGACCAAACAGACAAGAAGCTTAAAGGGCAAAATATCAAAGACCAAAACCAACATAACCTAAATAATAGGGATAGCAAGCAGTAGTTCAATAGTTGTCTCTATCTTCTTGCATGAAGATATTTCCTTTTCCTAGAATAAATCCTTAAACAGTTTAGGATATTCTCTTAGTTGTACTATTGTATAAATAACTCTCTTCTCGAGTTATTAAGGGTTCACTGTTCACCATTGAACCAAGCTGACTATTGAAAGAGAGTTCACTCTTGAAGAAGAATTTGTAAACGTTTGATGTGCTAGCTTTTCTAAACCCTTAATACAAAGCAAAGGATTCTGAATTTAGTTTTACATAGTTTGTGTTTCCTGTAAGCTTTTCCAATGTTACACATTATGTTTTTCTTCATATTCTTATGTCTTACAGAGATACCTAGGTAGGAATAATTGCGTCTCAATCTCTTCCTATAAGCTTCTGAAGTGATAATCATTAAAGAGAATGGATTAATGAACTGTCTGTTTAATTAATTCCCTCTGAATCAATAAATAATCAACATCTTATTGTAAGCATAAGCATATTCTCTTGAACCTTCTAAACATCGGTCAAAGGTTTTCATACTTATGATTATTCATTTTTCTGTCTGAAAATTGTCATAATCATATTATTTTTTGTTTCTTCTCACCACTATTCAAGCTTTATCACTCTGTGAAGTTTTGTAGCAGCCCTCTACTTTGGGATTAATATTATTCAAAAGATTAGGCATTATGGTGTTATATCTGTTTCATACATTGGTCCTCCAAACTTAAACAAAAACCCCAAAATTGTAATTAGATGCTCTAGCTTGATAGTTGACCATTATCAACTCAGAGGTGCAACACATTAGTAGATGAATTGAAAGAGTTATGGGAAGGGATACATTTTCATGATGTTTCAAGACCCATCAAAACAAAGAGGAGTTTTATGTTGTATGGTGCATGTGCTTATACCATACATTATTATCCATGCTTAGGATTTTGTTTTAGGAAATTACATTCTTATTTGTATGTTTAGTAACAAAATTATTTCGCATATTAAGTTAATTTGATGCAATTGTTCTAATCTTCATGGTCACTACATGTTGATTGGTATATAGTAATTTCATAGGTATTGTAACAAAAGGGTGTCATGGATGTAAATGTTGTGGACCTTCTCTGAAGGCTAGGTGGTCTGACAACCTACGAAATCCAGTGTATGACTACTCTAGGATTTCCTCCCAAAATAACACCCTTACATAATAGAAACATTTGCTTTCAATGGTAAACTAGAGAGAACCCAAATTCCTGCAATAATGACACCTACTGAATGACTTAGAGCATATGAGAGACAGAAGGAGAAAGAGTTTGAATTTTTTTTTACTCAAATGGGGAGCCTATGTTCGATGATCCAAAATTATTCAACATGCATGTTGAGAAATTTCCCATTGGGATGAAAAGGAAATATGTATTTTATGAGCTCCCATATTGGGAACATACTAAGATTTTCCACTTACTAGATCCCATGCATATATTTAAAAATGTTTCATCTTCTTTATGGATGCACATATCATCGAAAGAAAGTGACACATTAGTTGTTACGAGAGATCTTAATTCTTCAAAAGCTAAAAAGAAACATTGGCCAAGACTTGAAACTAGAGGAGAGGCTGGCCCCTCTTATTCTTTCAAAGAAGGCGATGTCCCATGGATTTTAGAGAAATATGATCTTTCTTTGGAAAAGGAAGTTATAATGAATGCGAGGGTGCCTTGTTTATATGGGTGTTCACTGCGACAATGCTTCACAATGGAAGATCATTTGTCAGGGTTGAAATCACATGACCATTTGAACCTTCTAAGAGTACGTATGTCAAAAACATGATTTTATTATTTTTATTTTTATTTTTATGTAATGGGGCATTTTATAACTAATTTTTATATAATGTACTATTTATTGTGTAGTGTCATTATCCTCTACTCATGCGTGGGTGAGTGAACCATGAATTCCCCCAATACCTACAACGTGCCATATCTAAATTATCCGCATTTGTACATTAGATCACATCAAAGGAGATTCATATGGATACCATTCCACATTGGCATCAAGAGATAGTTGAGACTGTTTATATGTTTGAGAAGGAGTTGCTGACGAGTTTCATGGACTTGTAGGTTCATCTTCTAATTCACCTAGTAGATGAGGTTGAATCAGTTGGGGTCATTTCTTGTCATTGGATGTTCTTCTTAGATAAGTACATGAAGAAATTGAAAGGTTTTGTTCGACAAAGAGAGAAACTCGAGGGGTATATGGCAGAGGGGTAGATATCGTATGAGTCTTTTTATTATGCTAGTGAGTACATCAAACAGAGTGAAAACACACCAGGTCCGATGATTTATGTCGATGAAAGGGATGAAGATAAAATAGAGGGGGCCTATTCTTGAAATGAATGGAAAGAGGCACATGATAAAGAGTAAGTGCATACTTATCATTTGTCAAATTATTTCGCATTAACTATTCATGGTGAACTTCATATTAATGCATATTTTGACCACATAATATTTTAATATATCATATAACTAATATAATTATATTATATACTATATATATATGTTGGTTTTATTTGATCATTAATGAATTCATAAATTGAAGCCATCCGCAAATTCATTCTTTACAATATAGCATCAACACAATTGTGGGTCACATTGTACGAAGAAAAGAGGAGGATATGGGATATCGACATGAAAGAATTCAAATGGTTGAATGGTGGAAGCACGCCTTATCCTAACCATTGAAAAGAAAATATGTCAATTACATGCCCTCATGGTTGGGTTACTAATAAAGTCAAAGAGAAATACAATGCATTTGGTCATTACCTACATGTTGAAGAGGATGTGCTAAACAAAGGGATTGGGTGCAAAAACCCAGTAATTATATTCTCATTTTGTATAGTTTAAACTCCTTATTGCACCTTTGAATTGTACATATATATATATATAATATATATATATATATAATATAGATATATATATATAATGCAACACACACACACACATAGAATATATATATATATATATATCATTTTTAGTTATGTTCAAGTTATTAAACACTTGACACTGTGATTTTTTTACTTTTTTATAGGTGCATTTGTTCCCATCTATGTGCACATATGGACATGATTTTTGCATGAAGGATGTCGATGATGGATGCATGAAACAGGACTATGGAGTGGAAGTCGAGTTCGACCAATCTAGTCATGCTAGCCACTGCGATCAAAACCTAATGTAGGATAAATTAGGTTACATTGGAGAGATACAAGAGATCATTCAAGTGGACTTCTCTTCATTCCATTGTGTTATTTTTAGGTGCAAGTGGTGGGACACCTTTGATTGGAATAATGTAAAGTAAGATCACAATAGTGGGTTGATATCTATAAACTTTAGAAAGATGTGACATGAAGCTATGGAGCCTTATTTTTTCCCAAAACACTACAATTAGTTGTTTTTTTACCCAAATGTGTTGGACAGGGATTGGTGGTTCATATTAAGACACGACCCTAGATCAAAACATATTTTTGAGAACAACAATGTTATCATGCCAAGCGATGAATATAATCAGGGCCATGACAATGGGGAGTGATATGTACTTGTTATTTCATCATTTATACTATGGGTGTATGTTTTTGTTGTCATTATTTTTCTAATTATATTAATATTTTATTCCTCTTGTTGAAATTTTATAATATAATTGGTAAGATTCACAAATGTTTTTATACGGTTTTTGCAATGGACATTTTTTTATAGTACTTAAAACTAAGTGTGTCCAATTGTGTACATTATCTATGATAATAAGGATTGAATGCCACAACCCTTCTCAAATAGGAACATATCAAGCACACTGAATTTGTGATGGTGATTAAGAGGCATTTGTTTGACTTTCAAATAGACTGAGTGATGCATTTTTGTCTCCTATTTAGATTATGTGAAATATTTTTTTTATGTATTTATAACTAAATTATTTAAAGTAGACATGTCTTTATTTTTGTGAACATGATGTAAAATTAGGTAGGAAAAATGTGAAAAAAATGAATTTTAGTGACTATCTCATCGTAAGTATGTTGACAAAATAATATTTTATGAGTTTCTCATTAAGAAATAATCAAATATATTATTTGCCTAAAGTTTAAATCTAATTTATTATCATTTTATGTATTATTTAACTTGTTATCACCAAAAAATTGGTTATCTAGCCTAATTTACTAGATGGATCGAAGTACACCATGTAAAGCCAATTTTACCATAGTAAAATTGCGTTCACTCTGAGAAATTGCTTAATAAACCAAATTTGTTAAGTAATTTATAATTAAACCCATCAAGAATAATTAAAAACCACTATTTATTTAGTTTTCTTCTAGGAATAATTAATTAACCCATTGATTAATTAATATTCCTTGTCATATTTGACCCAATTATGAAAAATTAACAGATAAGTCATTAACTATCTTATTTTTCTCTTGGAATAATTAACTAATCCTTAATTAATTATTATTCCTTGTCAAGTTTGATTAAATACCTTAGGCATAATTAAATAAATCTTTATTTAGTTATTATTCCTTAGCCATATTTCTTGAGATGATAAATAAATCATTTATTTATTTATTATTTCTAAATAGAAATTTAGATACTTTTTCCCTCCTAACCAAATATAATAAAATATTGCAAGTGGTTATTCCAAGAATGAGGTTAATAATATTTTATTATTGCTTATTATTTGAGGATAACTCAATATTTTGTTATATATATAAGGGTTTTCCATTCATTATTCACTTTTGATTATTTTCATTGTTGCACTCATTGCTGTAACTATGATTATTATCATTCTCGCACACCATTTTTCTTCCATTTTGAGTTCCCATTGAGCTCAAACATTTTACTTCCTGGGTTTACACATTATAGAGGAGAGAGACTCTACACAAGTTGAAGACGTTTGAGGATAGCCAAGAACCCATCCTATAGAGAGGGACTGGTAACATTTATTTGTTCCCTTCACAGGTGCTATAATAAAATCTATTCTTTGTATATCTGGTTTCCATTGGATTATTGGAGTTATTATTACTGTTTCATTTTTATTTTTAACTATTATTGTGGCATAGATCAATAATTTGTTAGGTTTTGTTTCTATCATTTGCTCTAGATCTATAATGTTTAGCAACAATTTATATTGTTGAGACTGTTTGTCATCCACAGTCTTAATTGTTCCTTTTTCATACATATTCGAGGAGAAAACAGTATAACAAAATTGGAGACTCCACTGGTTTTTTACTTCAGATCTAGAAACCCACGTGACCTTCAATTTTTAGCTTATGATTTCTTCTTTTTTCAGTCTCTTAATGTTGTTTTCTAGCTTTCTAACCCTAGATTTGTAATATTTCTAACTTTCGGAAGTTTTTTGGTCTTTTTCACAGGTCACAAGAACCAGCCGTGACAGAGACGGAAATTTTTTTCGAGACTTGTCGGGTAGGAATCAAGGAGAATAAATCACACTTTTTTTGCCTAAAAATTGTGATCTGGAGGTCCAAAGTGCACCTTTTAGCACAAAAAGTGTGATCCCCCTAAAATCAGGTCAGCACCTATGATTTTTAACGTTTCTGGGATTTTTTCAGATATGTTCTAGGTTTTGCCAAGAGTTGTCTATTGGGTTGGTTGACCACTGTCTCATCCTTCTTAGGCCTTAATATACTTTGGTTTACTCGTCAAAGTGGAATCTATCCCCTTAGGGCTTCTGGTACACTTGCAGCTTTATAGGAGGACTTTAGCAAAGTAATAAGTTTGAGTTTCTGTAGCACTTTCAGCCATATTTTCCATATTTGTACCCTTCTATTTCAGATCTTCAAAGATAGGTTGTTTCCATCCAAAGTTTCATATTAAACTTTGTTTGGTCATTTGCATTAGGGTCCCATCTATTACCCTAGGTTTTACACCCATCTCCCTATCTTTTTACAACGATCTTCCTCTCTGGTTTTTTGTTGTTGTTGCATCACTTTCCAACAACCTAGTGTCAATTGATCCTAGTCACACCGACACTTAGATCTCTTGACCTTTTACTGTGTTTTAGTTGATTTTTCCACCAACCAACACAATTTTTTGAAACCTAGTTTGGGTGGGGTTTAGTTAATTGATTTGTTGTTCATTTCTCTTGTTAATTTCAGTTCATTTTCAGCAAAAAAAAAAAACTTTTTTCAAACATGATCTGGGCTTAATTAATAAACACACTTTCACAACAATCACACCTTAAGCGAAGGGGGTTTGGCTTACATTGGTAAGCCAAGACATAACATAATTAATTTATCTCCCCACATAGATACAAAAGAATATTGTTGATATCCCTTGACCATTTCTATGTCACTTGTGCCTTACCACCATTGCGCCACCAAGGCATTTTTATCGTGGAGACTCTTAGGCCTTCATTCCTAGCTTTCACTTGGGAATATTACTCCTCCTCACAAGGTTTGAGTTCATTGTCCCCTGAGTACCCATACTGACTCTTCTCCTAGTTCATCTGATAAATCATCTGATTTCAAGCCTCCTTCACTGCATATCGTCACCATGTCTGGACCCACTATTGGTGCAGGAACCCAACCTAGTGTTTTCTCCAGTTCTACGTTGGTGGTCACATCCAGTGGAACTGTCTCAGGAACCATTCCAGTAGCCCTCATGATCCGTTTTTATAGTTGGGTTAAGTCTCCAAGATTTTAGCCAATTGATAAATGACCTTATGCACCACGATGTTCATTTTTCATCGATGCTGACTAAGCTTCCCTCCAACATCCCCAAGTTTGAGGGTAATTCTGGAGAGGACCCTACTAATCATGTCTTCTCCTTCCACATGTGGTGTTCATCCAATTCCATTACCGATGACTCCATTCATCTTCGAGTGTTCAAATGCACACTCACTGGAGACAATGAAAAATGGTATGTAGACCAACTTGTCGCATCCCAGTCCATTTTTGTGATGCTTAATAAAGTGTTTCTCTCATAATTTCAGTTACCTCTCTGATATGAAATTGGTACGTAGCTATTGACATCATTCCATCAGTCCTCCGCCACTCATCTTTCCAATCATGTTCAGGAATGGCGTAGAAGGAGGAGCACACGTCGTTCCCCGCCCTTTAAAGACTGTGTCTATCATGATTGGTTTCTTAGGAGAATTTTATCACCCATTGGAAAATATGTTGCATCCCATTTTGCTCAAACAGAGGAAGAAGCTCTCCAAACTGCTCTGAGATATAACCTAATTTATGCGCAATCTGGTTATGTCTATATTGTCAAACCAGACCTCCCCTATCTTGGAGGTGCCAATGCTATTATTGGAATCCTTTCACATCCTTCACCATAAACTAAGAAAAATTATGGCAATCCATAGGGGGGGCACCAGTTCTACCAACACTTATGCCCATCCTTCTAGCAACATGTTTTTAGGGCCATCCAATGCTCAACCTGTCTACCAAATCGTTGCTCCTCCATATGCACAACCGAGCTCTCCAACCCCTCAATCATTAGCACAGCAACCTCCCATGCATCCTTAGCCCCAACATCCACTTCCCACTTAGGGTCAAGTGTTTGCACATCAAAGTGAAACCAATCCCTAAAATTTGAAGAAAAATAATAAGGGTAAAGGTAACAAGGGTAACCAGGGTAATCAAAGTAATCAACCTAGTGAACCCCAAGGGAACCATCCTAACACTAACAACCAACAACAAGGTAGCCAACCCAAGCAGAACAAGGCTATTCATATGAACAAGAATTGTGCATGTTGTGGTGTACGTGGCCATTATAAACATGAGTGTCCTCTCTTACCCCAGATGTGCCAAATGTGGGAAGCTCAAGCAACTTCTATAGGTAAACCACCCATCCAACAATCCCCTAAGAACCTTGTGTCATCTCAACTAGCATTACTCATGAATCCTTTCTCCCAGCAAGGATTTGTTCTTGCTCAATGTCAGCTAGGTCAAGCATCCCATGCTCCCCAACCTTCTGGTCCTGGTGACTACCAAATCCTTATCATGAACTTTGATGAGGTTAATCCCTCCGATATTAACGTGCAAACTCAATCGCCTCAATATGACAAGCCATCAACTTTGTCTGCTACTCAGTCCAAAACAAAAGCATCTACTGAGCCTCTTACGACACCAAATGATCCGTTATAGATCCCTCAACCTAAATTTGAGGCAATTCCCAAGATCCTCAAGGGTCCATTACACCGTAACACGACTTCTGACTGAGTTTCCCATACATATAGTATAGTAGATGACTTGGGGCAATCACATGCTTCCATGTCGATGCTAGAGGTACTTCAGTCATTCCCATCTCAAAATAAATCTCTACTAACTTCTTTGGGCACAATAGATCTTTTTGACGATCATTTGATTGTCTTCCTAATTGATACATCAGAACATCCCCCATTACCTTCATCTGTTACTTTCCAGATACTAGTCTGTGTTCGTAATTCCATCATTTCCCAATTCATTATTCATGAAGGCGCATACACCTGTGTGATATCCACTATCGTTTGGAAACAACTTAAGTCACCTGAGATGTCGCCATCCACCATCACTTTGCGTGCTTGGGACAGTCACTCCTCCTAGCCTTTCGGCATGTACCACAATTGTTTAGTGACCCTTGCGGACATGACTATCCATGTATACATTAAGGTTATCGATGCCCCTTTATATTACAACATTCTCTTGGGTTGTAGTTAAACATATTCCATGTCAGCCATCACATCTACCGTTTTCCACAAGATGTGATTCCCCCATGAAGGGAAGATCATTATGATAGTTTAGTTGACTTACTACAAGCCAACATCCGTAACCTCCCCTGAATCCATTATCTCATCAATGTGAGATAAGCAGTCTTTAACTCCTCTTACCAGTGTTTCACCTAGATTCCATAAAGATTCCTCATTTTTGGGTGCTTTCCTTGGTCCTCCCCCTCTCATCTCAGAGCCTAGCTCTTTGAGTGTTTTCATGTTACAAGTGTCACGGGATTCTCTCAAGAAGTTTGGTACATCTGATTGACAGCTAGCTCCTCAACACCCTATTGTTACCCTCTCAGCCAAGCCATTCAGATCCAACCCCCAAGACCTCCTCCATTTGTGGGTGCCTCTCCTATCTTCCCACCAGGAACTGTTCCTCTAGGTCTCAACCATCCAGGAGCTATTCTGTCAGGACATTACCCTGTAGGACAAATACCTTTCATGTTTCCTCCTCCGGGAATCTTTTCTGTCCCTATCATG
The DNA here is from genome assembly GCA_000404065.3 of Pinus taeda. Classification (NCBI taxonomy): domain Eukaryota; kingdom Viridiplantae; phylum Streptophyta; class Pinopsida; order Pinales; family Pinaceae; genus Pinus; species Pinus taeda. The sequence continues at coordinate 60,519 of APFE030263472.1, read as the reverse complement.
GATTCACTAGTCCTCCCTAACATGAATTTGGGGATCCCATTATGGTATATTGATCCCCCTATAAGCACTTCGCCTAGTCAGCGAAGGCCTTGTCATGCTTTGACCCCGATTCAACTGGTCTTTACAACCCCTGCCATTGCTCCAGTTCCATCACAACCTCAATAGGAACTCGCTCCTTTTGCAAAAGCATCCGGATAGGGGGGCAAAGCGAAGATGAAAGAACCTAAGAAAAAGGCTCCCTAATCTCCTCCAACCCCCAAGGCCTCATAGCCATCACCTCTGTGCACTTTTTGTAAAGTTGTCGTACACACCACCAATAATTTTCCTAAAATCCCTCATCTCAAAGCTTTGGTTCATGAAATGTTCCATCTGAAGTCCATGTCAATTTGCTGGTTCCATCCAAGAAAATCAGAATGTTGCGCACAAATAACCTTTGTGCCTTATGCGATCATCATGGTCACTATTCCTATTTTTTCCCTCATCTCGATGAATTTCATGATTTCCTTAAGGCGCTTCAAAAATACGAGGCCAACTCTACCCTTGGATTTCAGTACCACTAGTAAACCAAAATAGGGTGACTTTGGTCCCACCATTGTGATCCCTTGCCTTGATGTCAAGATGACGACTCCACGGGCCATATCCTTCACCTATCATCATCCTTGAGTTCCTCATAGGTAAAAATTTCTGAGGTTTCTGCACGCACTTCTACTGAACCTATTTTGACAAAATCCTAGGTCTCAACATCGGTAGATCCCCCATCTAATATCTCATCATCTACCATTCAAGATGATGTGTATGTGAACCTTCTCTCTCAGGATGATGCACCAGGTATAGCCGTCACATTATGTAGTCAGTCTTCCTCCCATCTGTCATCTTCCATTATGTTGAGGACATCATGAATGCCATGTGTACCCCTGATTACCCTTACACTTAGGGAATGGGGCATATCTTTTGGGGGATTCTGAAGGTCATCTCCTTCTTAATTCTCCCAATGCACTCTGCCTCCATAAATTTCTCTCATATCATATCCCTTTGATTTGCATGTCTTTATTTCTGTCATGAAGTTAGGTAGGTTGCATCGTCTCATCTGTTGTCTTTTACACCTTTCAGATGGATCCATTATCCACACTGTGTATCGGTTATGTCGACGATGTGAGTCGCTTCTCCAGGAATCTAGCTTGGGCAATTTTTACCCCCTTGCATACGTTAGTCATTTCGAATGACGTGTGCATTGGAAATGCCACCAATAACCCAGCCAAATATGATGCAGTGATAGGTTTGTTGGTCAGTTCCCTCACTCATCGCATCCTTCATCTTCATGTTCATTTAGATTCCTTGTTGCTTGTCATGCAATTGAATGGTGTGTATCATCTGTATAACCAAGTGACAAGTCCTATTTCGAAAATATCTACAAGTTAAAATTTTGATACGTGAATTTCAAACCATCACTTTCAGTCATGTTCCTATTAGACTCGCTGGCAAAAGGCCCAAAAATGGATCCATATATGCTCTTAAAGTCTCTGAATTTCTTAAAGATCATCCAATGATCAAAATCAGCACAAGATGAGAGCCCTTGGAAGGGAAAAATTACACTATCAGGAGGCAAAAATACTTGAAAACCATGAAAAACCCACAATCGTAGGCTTAAACAAAGGAATGAATAGTAGCCGTTAGATTTGGTCGATCAACAGCCCAGATCTAAGCGGCTAATCACAATCGGCCGAGCAGAAGGGATAACTTAAAGTTGGGTGCATGACATTGTCGATCACCAACCACTGATGATCGAATCGGCGGGTTGCATCGATGAGGTATCGGCGATTTAAATAAATGCATGGGCATTGAGCGATTAGCAATTATGATTTATCGCATCGCTATATCGCATTGGCACTATACCATGGGGTGGAGCCAAGGCACAGGCATGTGTGTGACCCAATGAGCCAGACCTAATGACATTATATACGATATTTGATATTTTTTTAGCTCTGCTAAAAGGCTAGTTTTAATGCATTTTCCATGTATTTCATTATATAATGAAATACAAAGGGAAACAGGAGCAATGTGATAGCGATGGAACCCAGACCTAATGGGTTTCCAGAATGAAAATATATAATCTTTGAAGTCCACGGGAAGGCCTGTTTTCAATGTATTTTGTGTGTTTTCATTGTTTAAACAAAATACAAAGGAACCTTTGGCCAGTGCCGATTGCGGTAAAGCCCAGACCCGAAAGGGTCCGAGAATTGAAATATATATAATCTGAAGTCCACCAAAGCCATTTTTTCATACATTTTCAGTGTTTTTTGCATATTTCATTATACGAGGAAAATACACAGGAGAAGGCTTTTTTCCGACTTGCAATGGAAACAAGGGTGGACTTGAGAGATTAATAAACTACTTTTTAGGACTTTTGAAGTCCAAAATACACATAGAAGGCAGGATTTATCAGTGATTGCATCGTTTTCTATATAAAAATAGAAAACAATCATTGGAAACATTGAAAGGGATTTCATAGGCCTGAAGAACCATTTCACCACAGAGCAGAGGCCGAATCAACCCAAAGCAATCATGGATCCACAACAAGCTAGCCCAAAATAGAAATATCATGGAGCAGTACAGCGCATCAACAGCCTAGCATAGCTCATCAAAACAAACATTATGGGGCATATCTAGCATGAGAGAGCTCCCAGATAGCGAAGCAAGCTACCCAAAATATCTGAATGAGGTTATTCTTCTGTCAGAAGAAGAAACCTTAGAGCCATGCTGCCTAGTCAGAGATCAAACAGTTAAACAAGATAGAGGGGTAGATTAACACCTCTCAAGCCTCAGAAGGCTCAACATCATTGTAAAGAGATCTAAATAGTTGAAAACTAAATGTAACAAGGGTTCAACCTTTGGAGACTATGGAGACTCTACTTCCAAGCTTCTCATCTTCATTCTAGCAAATACAGACTTATTTTACTGTTACATGTTCAATTCCCATTTTCTTTTCTATTCTATGCTTGCACTTGAATAGTTTATTCATGCTTTTTGTTGTGTCTAATGCCAGATAACTGTCATCTTATCTCTGCATTGATATAATATATTTTCAAGTTTAATTTACTTCCTGTAGTTGGCCATTCATATGTGTTTATGTATGCAATCTGCTGGTACAATCAGTATTCTCCATCTATCCATTGAATCTATAAATTATTGAGCATTAGTGGTCTAAAGACTTGTATTGGTGAGAGTGTTCATGCATGTTTTGAGTGAGAACAGAGTTGAAATGGTAATCTGACTTGATCCAAACCATCATTCATTCCAATATTTCTGAGAACAATATTGAAGATCATATGTTACCAGGCATCTCTGAGTTGCAGCCTAGGAGAGTTTCTTGGAGTGGTAACATAATTGGCGTCATTGCTAAGGAAAGGAAACTGGAGCTCAGCTTCTCTGGGAAATGACAAAGATCTAGCTTTGATGATAGACAAATTCTAGGCACTTTTTGGTTGTAATCATCTATCTGGTGACTCTATTGGAGGCTGAACCTCTTGGCAACTCCACTTCATAGTTCTAGCTCAGTTTGTGAGGCATACGTGGAGAAATCCTTAGAAGCTACAAGCTAACCCAGTACCTAACCCTAAAAAAATAATCAAAGAGAGAATGGTATTGCAAAAAGGAGCATCAGGTTCAGGTAAACCTAAACAATCTCATATATCTCTTCAAGCAAATCCTGTAATAGAACAAATACATGTTGAGAGTATAGCATCTAATACTAGCAGTGAACAAAAACTCTAGAGATTCATAAAGCTCCTTATTCTTTAGGTTCTCCTTTTGCTTTAAGCCCAAAGGAAACCTCACCTCCTATCCATCATACTCCTTTAGTCTTATCAATCACTCCTCAGCCCTCTATCATTCAGACTTCCAATACTCTTTTAGTCACCACAACTATGGTAGGTCCACAAGCACCTACCAAAATGGAAAGAATCATATTTTCTAGGTATGGACCTCTAATACTACCCACTCCTTTGAATTCCATGCCTACTGGAGAATATCATAAATATAGGCCTAAGTTCACTAGGATTGAAGGTGTTACTACTGAAGAACATCTTGAGTCATTCTATAGCTATGCTGATAACTTGGACATTAGTGAAGATGATGTGTGGATGAGAGTCTTAGTCCAAAGCCTAGATGGAGAGGCTGGAAAATGGTTCAGAGAACTAACCCTGAGACTTATAGCAAATATTGAGGCTTTAGATGATGCATTCCTAAAGTGTTGGGGTGACAAGAAAGATATCCTCTACTACCACACTGAGTTTGGGAATTTAAAGAGGGAAAATGGTGAGTTGTTGTCTAATTTTAATAAGAGGTTTAACCATATGTACAACAAGATACCAGCTGAAGTGAAACCCACTACTACCTCTGCTAAACTCACCTATTCTAGTGCTTTTGATTCTAACTTCTGCCTACTGTTGAGGGAGAGGTGATGTGCTACTTTGGCTGACATGCAGGATGCAGCCTTGGAAGTGGAATCAAACATCATGGCTATAGAGAAGCTCAAGGGAAATGTTGACAGGAGAAGACAGAGGGGCAAGTCTTCATCATCCTCTGATCCTAAGATAGATAAAATGACCAAAATGATAGAGTCATTAGCCTGTGAAATATCAAAATTGAAGGTTGAGCAGTACACAGGGAAAGGAAGAGTGCCTAATACCTTTGCTCCTAGAAATCCTAATCCAAATCCATATAGAAGAACTAATGAGCAGTTGTAGATTTTGTAAAGAAACAAAGATGCTAATGAAGACCAAAGGGTGAAGGCTCCTTTCCAAAATGCAGACATGGAAGAAGAGAAGTTTGAAGAATATGATGAGATCCATTTTCTAGAAGACAAAGGAAATGCTTCCTTTTTGACCTTAGCTGCCTTATAAAAGTCATTATTCAATGACAAAATCAGCCAAGAATGGGATGGTGAAGCTATTCTACAAACTGTAGATCAGCAAAGATATAATTTGAGGTCAAAGATAAATAATGCCAAGGAAACTCTCGTTCAAAGGGCTGCTATCCTTGAACTACAATAAGCTAATAAGCAAAAACAACCGGTAGTTGATCCCATCATCCTAAAAGCTCCATCTCATGAGGTAAGAGGCCTTGACAAGTCTCCTTCTCCTTTCAGTTTTCAATCAAAAATTCAAAAGCTAAGAATACCTATGCCTCTGATTGAACTAGTGAAGAATGTGTCCTTCAAAAGATCCATCCTTGAGGCCCTTGAGCCTAGAGCCATCCAAGCCTCCACTGACTATTTAAATCTGCAAGAGGACAAGCCAACTATTATTCTCAGCCCACTAATTGAAAATTATGAAGACAACTCCCCATCATTCTATGTCTCTCTGACTATTCATGACAAATTCCTTCACAACTACCTTTTGGACACTGGAGCTAGCCATAATCTAATGCCTAAGGTTGTCATGGATGAGTTGGGTCTTGACATCACCAATCCTTATCATGACCTATTCTGTTTTGACTCTAGAAAAGTGAAATGTCTAGGATTAATCAAGGACCTAGCCATCACTTTATCTCAGCTGCCTATGAAAAGCATGATGATGGATATCATGGTGGAAAATGTACCCCCAAGTTTACCAGAGGTTGGATCAAGAGATTACGTGGATCATTACAAAATGATCTGTCCTATGCTACTGTCCTAGTTTTTGGAGGTGAGAGTAAGATATTATACAGAGAAGCTTAGCTGGCTTATATAATCAGCGATGAAAAGAATCACACCAATCATCCCATATATGTTATCGACACTGATTTTTGAGCTTGTATTCTTCATATTGAAGAATCCTAGTTGGCCTCCATGCAACTCAAGAAGCTAGTTTGTTAGATCACAGAGGAAGAAAACCCATAGATTTGGGATATGTTTTTTGATGGGGCTTTCTCTAAAGAAGTTGCAGATGAAGGTATAGCCCTTGTGTCCTCAACATAGGAATACATTCATTTATCTTTCAAATTAACCTTTCAGGTCACAAAAAACATAATAGAGTATGAAGCTTTGATTCTAGGCTTAAGCGATGCTAAAGAAGTGGGTATCAAAGGCCTAAAAGTGTTTGGAGATGTAGACATAATTATTCAGTAGGTAAATAAAACATTCCAAGCTAAGCATCCAAGGCTGAAAGCATACAGAGATGATGTATGGAGGCTCAAGGATTCTTTTATTAATTTCAACATTTCTTATATCCCGAGAATGAAGAAGAACCAGCTTGCCAACTCGCTTGTTGTGTTTGCTAGCATGTTTATTCCTCCTTTGCCTCCTAAATTGACATATGAAGTTCAGGTAAAATATAGACCATCTCTTCTTGACAATGTCAAATATTGGAGAGTTTTTGAAGACAATGAGGAAATTAACAGGTTTTTACAAGTCGTTGAGGAATTTACTGAAATGCACATCAACCAAGAAAATGAAACCATGGAAGAACGTGGCTAGTCTAAGCTAAAAAACGAGGTCGGATGAGGAAGCATCATCCAGCTGCCCAGTAATCATATACCAAAAGGATTGCTACCTCTAGAGAAACTGTTCGATGATAATGATGTGCCTTATAAGCCTGCCGAAATAGAAAATGAGTCTGCTATTCGTAAACACAATATAGGGAGCCCAGCCCATCCGAAATACATCAATCTATCCACTCATTTGTCTTCTGCCAAAAATTTCGAATATTGTGCCCTCATGAAGAAATTCATTGATATTTTTGCCTGGGAATATAGTGACCTTAAAACCTATGATACAAACATCATTTAGCACAATATTCCACTAGAAAAGAACACTATCCCTTTTAAGTAGAAATTAAGACCTATCAACCCTCTCTTATTTCCTTTGATTGAGAAAGAGATCAAGAAGCTATTGGATGCCAAATCATATTTCCCATGAGGTGTTAAAAGCGGATAGCTAACCTTGTGGTAGTAAGAAAGAGAAACGGAGAAATCAAGATTTGTGTTGGCTTTAGAAATCTAAACAAGTTATCTAAAAAGGATAATTATCCGCTGCCTAAGATGGAACACTTGTTGCAAAGAGTTTCAAGGGCTAGAGTCATGTCTTTCTTAGATGGATTTTTAGGTTACAATTAGGTTGTTGTACATCCAAAAGATCAGGAAAAGACCACCTTCACTACTCCTTGGAGCACTTTCATGTACTTCAAAATGCCTTTTTCGGACCGACGAATGATGGGGATACTTTTCAGAGGGCCATGGACATAGTTTTTGTGGGAGAGAAGGACAAGTTTGTCCTTATTTATCTTGATGAAATAACAATCTTCTCCAGCATCAACAAAGGCCATTTACAACATTTAAAGAAGGTATTCCTAAAGTGCAGACAATTTGAAAGTTCAGTGAACCCAAAGAAGTCACAGTTTGATCTAAAATAAGCCAAAATTCTAGGACATATCGTTTCTGCTGAAGGTGTGAAGATTGATCCAACAAGGGTTCAAGCCATTCAGACATTGTCCATCCCAAGGTAAAAAAGGGACATTCAATCATTTTTGGGTAATATTAACTTTGTAAGGAGGTTCATTCCAAACTTTTCAGAGCTTGTAAAGCACATCACTTCCATGTTGAAGAAAGGATCAGAAATAAAATGGACAGATGCTTCAAGAAGCTCTTTTGAAGCCATTAAGAAAGCTATCATGGAAGCTCCCACTCTAATTAGCCAAAATTACACTAAGGAGTTTTGTATCTTCTTTTTTTCCTCTTATGATACACTTGCAGTAGTTCTGTTGCAGAAAAATGACGAAGGCATGGAGAACTCCGTGGCCTTTTTTAGCAAAACTTTAAGGGATGCTAAACTAAGGTATGACCTTATCGAGAAACAAGCTTATGCTCTCATAAAAGCTTTAAAGGCATTAAAAATTTATATTCTGCATTCCAAAGTAGTTGCATATGTACCTTCAGCCTCAGTAAAAGATGTCTTAACTCAGCCAGATATTGATGGAAAGAGAGCTAAATGGATTGCAAAATTCATAGATTTTAACATAGAGGTGAAGCCCACTAAGATTGTCAAAGGCCGGGTCTTGGCTAAACTTATGGCTGAAGAAAATTACAGTTTGTTAGACATAATTTGCATGGGTCTAAATTCAGATGATGAGCAGATAGAGGGAGCAGCAGAAGAACAAAATCAAAATCAGTCTCTGGCTAAAAATATAGCCACCTGTAAATGGTATTCTAGCATAGTTCATTTTTCACAGAAGCTAAAAGTCCCTCCACACCTTAGCTCAAGTCAAGCCCGGGTCATTAAACTCAGATCAACCAAATTTTTCATTAATAAAAATATGCTTTATTGGAAAGACCCATCGAGAATCCTCTTAAGATGTCTAGATAAAGAACAAGCTGAGGAAGTCATACACCATTTCCATTCTAGCATCTATGGAGGGCATCATTATTGGAAAACCACAACCCACAAAATCCTGAGGGCTGGGTATTATTGGCCTACTCTTTTCTCTGATGTGTTTTCTTTTGTGAAAGCTTGTGACAAGTGTCAGAGGTTTCCATGAAGACAATAGCTAAAATCTCTGCCCTTGAAGCCAGTACATGTCAATGGTCTCTTCCAACAGTGGGGCTTGGACTTTATAAGTGAGATCAACCCACATTATAGTGGCCAACACAAATGGACCTTAGTAGCCACTGATATTTCACTAAGTGGATTGAGGCTATACCCACTAAGAATTCCAATCATCAAGTTGTCATAAAGTTATTGAATGAGAATATTTTCACTAGATTTGGTTGCCCAACCAAACTAGTCACTGATAATGCAACAACTTTCAAGGCAAAAGAATTCATGGACATGACTGAATCCATGGGCATTCAAGTGGTGCATTCTACCCCATATTATCCTCAAGGCAATGGCCTGGCAGAATCATCTAACAAGAGTCTGGTAAGGGTAATCAAAAAACTGTTATAGGACAACAAAAAGATCTAGGATTCCAAGTTGAAGTTTGCACTATGGGATGACAAAGTTACCATAAAAAATTCCATAGGGAATTCTCCATTTAAACTGGTTTACGGTGCTGATGTTTTTTTCCCTATCTAGTCGATTCTCCCTGTGGCTAAATTCTTGCAAGAATAAAAAGAGGAAGAGAATGACATGGTAAGAAGAATGAATAACTTGGTTGAACTACAGCAAATCAAAGAGCAGCTGATTGAGAAGTCAAAGGCTCATCAAAAGGCAATCAAAGAAATCTTTGACAGGAAGGAAAAAGTGGACAATTTCCAAGTTAGTGATTGGGTGCTTAAATGGGATGCATTTAAGGAAAAGAGGGTAATGATGGCATGTTTGACTCCTTATGGATAGGTCCTTTTGTCATCACTCAAGTTCAATAGAACAATACATTCATTCTGCACAGTCTGGAAGGAGGAGATACCTTTGGTAGCCCAATAAATGGGTGGTTCTTGAAACTTTATTTTGTTTAAGGCTTTAAAGCCTTGTCATTGTAAATATGTTTTTCCAATTTTTATTTCATTACAAATTAGACTCCATGCCCAATGGAACACTAGAAGGAAGATTTTATTTTGTTTTTTCAGGAAAGGCATTGATCTGTGATCCTTGAAACCTCACAGGGAGGATTTCATCCTAAAAAGGAGCCAGTGTTAGCCTCGCTAGCAAAAGGCCCAAAAATAGATCCATATATGCTCTTAAAGTTTCCAAATTTGCTTAAATATCATCCAATGTTCAAAATCAGTGCAAGAGGAGAACCCTTGGAAGGGAAAAAATACACTCTCGGGAGGAAAAAACACTTGAAAACTATGAAAAACCCACAATTGTAGGCTTAAACAGAGGAATGAACAACATTTGTTAGCTCTAGATGATCAACAACCAAAATCTAAGTAGCTAATCACAATCAGTTGAGTAGAAGGGACAACTTAAAGTTAGGTGCATGACACCGTCGATCAGCGATTACTGATGATCAGGTTGGTGGGTTGCATCGACGATTTAAATAAAGGCCCAGGCATTGAGCCATTAGCGATTGTGATTTATCACATCGCTACATCGCATCAGCATTATACCATGGGGTGGGGCCTAGGCATAGGCATGTGTGCGACCCGATGAGCTGGACCTGATGGCATTATATATGATATTTGATAAATTTTCAGGTCCGTTGAAAGGCCAGTTTTAATGCATTTTCCATGTCTTTCATTATATAACGAAATACAAAGGCAAACAGGGGAAGTGTGATAGCGATGGAACCCAGACCCGATGGATTTTTGGAATGAAAAGATATAATCTTTGAAGTCCACGGGAAGGCCTATTTTCAATGTATTTTTTGTGTTTTCGTTGTTTAAACAATACAAAGGAACCTTTGGCCAGTGCTTATTGCGATAAAGCCCAGACCCTTTCGGGTCTGGGAAGTGAAATATATATAATGTGAAGTCTGCCAAAGCCATTTTTTCATACATTTTCAGTGTTTTTCACGTATTTCATAATACGAGGAAAATACATAGGAGCAGGCTTTTTTGCGACTTGCGATGGCAACAAGGGCAGACACGAGAGATTAATAAACTATTTTTGAGGACTTTTGAAGTCCAAAATACATAGAAAAGGCTATATTTATTAGTGATTGCAGCGCTTTCTGTATAAAAACAAAAAATAGTCATTGGAAATGTTTAAAGGGATTTCATAGGCCTGAAGAGCCATTTCACCACTGAGCAGAGGTTGAATCAACCCAAAGCAATCATGGAGCCACAACAAGCTATCCTGAAACATAAATATCATGGATCAGCACAGCGCATCAATAGCCCAGCACAGCTCATCAAAACAAACATTATGGGGAATCTCTGGCACGAGAGAGCTCCCATACAACACAAGAAGCTACCCAAAATATATGAATGCAGTTATTCTTCTGTCAGAAGAAGAAACCTCTGAGCCATGCTACCTAGTGAGAGATCAAATAGTTAAACAAGACAGAGGGATAGATTAAGACCTCTCAAGCCTCAAAAGGCTCAGCATCATTGTAAAGAGATATAAATAGCTAAAAACTAAATGTAACAAGGTTTCAACCTTTGGAGACTTTGCTTCCAAGCTTCTCATCTTCATTCTAGCAAATACAAGCTTCTTTTACTATTACATGTTCAATTCCCATTTTCTTTGTTGTTCTATGCTTGCACTTGAATAGTTTATTCATGCTTTTTGCTGTGTCTAATTCCAGATAACTGTCATCTTTTATCTGCATTGATATATTAGATTTTCAAGTTTCATTTACTTCCTGTAGCTAGCCATTCATATGTGTTTATGTAGGAAATCTACTGGTACAGTCAGTATTCTCCATCTATCCATTGAATCTATAAATTATTGAGAATTAGTGGTCTAAAGCCTGGTATTGGTGAGAATGTTCATGCATGTTTTGAGTGACAATAGAGCTGAAATGGTTATCTGACTTGATCCAAACCATCATTCATTCAAATAGTTCTGAGAACAATATTGAAGATTATATGTTACCTGGCATCTCCGAGTTGCAACCTAGGAGAGTTTCCTAGAGTGATAACAGTTCCTAGAGCCCAAAATAACTATGTAGATACCATTGCAAATAACATTCTAGATTGGCATTTATCACATGTATACCATAAAAGACAACCATAAACACAACACATGGCGAACCATTATCATCATATAAAATATGCATAACCACATTATGTATCGACATATAAAAATAAATGTGTTTGGATTCCATCACTCTAAATACATCTGGTACACCCATAGCATGTTGGGTGGCACATAGGCCCCTACATCTCCTTATCATCCTTTGGAGGATCTCGTGCCAAGTTGGGTTGAGATGTTTGAATCCCTTTTTCAAGCACTCGCCACACAATGGCACTCCACAAAATCCTCCTACTAGGGGGTTGTTGGCATTATGATACATATGTTGTACTTGATGGCAACCCACTCATCTCAGATGATAAATTATAGTGCAACAAATTTATTTTCTGGTTCCGCAGGTGCACATATCAAAAGATGCGGTCATCGGCAGGTTGAGCAGGAGAACCATTGAAAAGGTACGAATATGTTCGTAGGTCTCCCGTACAAAAGGTGCGAACCTAAAGTTCACAAACTTTCATGCAGAGAAAAGTTCATGCACTTTCATGCAGAGAAAAGAACACACACATGGGAAATCTTATGGTTGGTTCATGGTATTAGTTCGACAGTTTTTGATCCTATGGTTTTCGTCCGCGATATTGCATCCAAAAGAGTTTAACCTAAGTATTCGGTCCGTGGTATTGTTTCTCAATTGTTTTGGTCCATGGTTTTGAGTGAGGCCTAGCCTATAAAAAAGAAAGGAGATCATTTGGCTAAATAAAAGTGTTGAAAATCTTAAGAAGAGCAAGATCTGAATTTCGGATAATCGGTTGGTGAGACATAGTTGAATTTGAATCAAGGAGAAACCGTAGCATTATAAGTCAGATCTACTGAAGAGTTGGGATCCCTTTGATGCGTGAATGGATCTGTGATTTTGACAGTCTGAGGTATGTTTGAGAACTGATAAACTGTCTAAATCCATAGGTGCACAGGAGCAACAAGGACGCAATGTGAAGGTGTGCAGAAATAGAGAAGAAGTAGGTGTGGAGGTGCGCATTTGAATCGGCAGAGCAAGTGTGGAGGTGCGCTGAACAGTAGACAGTGCAGGTGTGGAGTTGCCCAGACTTGTCACACCAGAAGTGTGGATATCCGCATGTTTCCTTCGGTGAAGTTGCAAACCTTTCCTGAAATATATTTTAGCTATCTTTTATCTATTTCTGTAGAGATCTAGGTTTAAATTGGTGTCTGGTTACTGGTGTCATTTTCTGGTTACTGCATTCTGAGAAGTTATTTGTTTAAAGGAGATTGGGTGATGCACATGTACTTGATGTTTTTGATCCAGTTTGAAAATTTATGAAACGTGGTCCCTGGAAGAAAGAGAAGGTAGTAGCCTTTTGTAGGTCAGCACCTATGTACTAGTATATTAGCTAGTACAAGAGCTAAGGGGGTTGTAGCTCCCTTCCAGGAGAAGCTGGAAAACGAGAGAGGGTTGTAGCTCTCTGCAGGTTGCAGCCTGCGTACTGGCAAAGGACTGCACTAGTACAAAATCATCGTAAAAAAGAAGATTTCTAATTGAAAGAAGATAGAGACATATTGCAGCAGGTGGTTTTCACCCACATTGGGTTTCCACCTTATATCTGGTGTTCTTTGCTGTGACTATCTATGTTTCTTGTTCCTGTTTATTATTATATGGTTCTGACATACAGATTAATGGTTAACATCTAAAGAATAAATTACATTAAGATCTGGAAGGTATACACAAGTTTCATTAGTCAGATATGCAAGTGTTTATTGGAAAAGATTTGATAATACTGATTCACCCCCCTCTTAGTATATTTCCAACAATTGTTATCAGAACAGGTCCTTCAGAAGAAGCTTGATCGAATGAAGGAAGATCTATCATCATGAACAACTACGAGAGAAAATCATTGATCAGGCCACCAATTTTTGATGGGACCAATTTCGTTTATTGGACGGTAAGAGTCACTGCCTATCTTCAATCTCTTGGTACAGAAGTCTGGGATATCATAGATACAGGGTACGCTTTTCCATCAGCAACTCCCATAGATCCGACTGAGAAGAAGCAGTTTGAAACAAATGCAAAGGCTGTCAATACTCTATTATGATGTCTATCTCAATCAGAATTCGTCAAGGTTATGCAGTATAAAATTGCAAAAGAAATATGGGACGAGATCGTTCTGAGCTATGAAGGAGATGAACAGGTAAAACGAGCAAAACTTCAAACCCTCAGAATTCAGTATGAAAATCTCAGAATGTACAATGATGAAAGTGTGGCTAACTATTTCCTACGAAT
>APFE030263472.1:0-42944 GCA_000404065.3 Pinus taeda | reverse complement strand
GAAATATGGCATGGAAGATGCAAAACCTGTATGTACACCCATGGTAACAGGATGCAACCTCAGTGCAAATGACGAATCAGCAGTAGTGCATCAACCAACCTACAGATCTATGATTGGAGGTCTACTTTATTTGACAGGTACCAGACTAGACATCATGCATGCAGTAGGAATAGTTGGAATATTTCAGGCAAATCCAAAGGAAACTCATCTTCAGGAAGTGAAGAGAATTTTCAAATATCTTCAAGGAACTCAAAATTATGGCTTATGGTATCCTAGAGATACAGATCTCACACTTCATGCTTATACAGATGTAGATTAGGCCGGAAGCGTGGATGATAGGAAGAGCACAAGTGGTGGTGCATTCTTTATGGGTTCCAGATTAGTATCTTGGTTCAACAAGAAACAGAGTTCGATTGCCTTGTCTACAGCTGAAGCAAAATATGTTGCTGCTGCATCTTGCTGCACTCAACTCCTTTGGATGATGCAGACCTTGCAGGATTTTCAAATCACTTGTACACCACCTATGTCCATCTTATGTGATAATACAAGTGCAATCAGCATTTCAAAGAACCCAGTCATGCATTCAAAGACCGAGCACATACCAATCAAGTATCATTTTCTCTGGGAACAAGTGCTGGAACAAAAGGTCAAATTGGAGTATGTTCCCTCCAAGGAACAAGTTGCTGATATACTCACCAAACCTTTTCCCAGGGAGACATTTGAATACCTCAGACAAAAGTTGGGGATTGTTGATGCATCATCCTACTGTTGAATCTTGTCTATTGTACGTAGGTGGATACGCGTACATTTTTCGGTCTATGTGGGTCGAATGGGTCTATCAGAGATCATCTGGCATAGGTTCAGGGGGAGCATGTATTCTTCTAATGATGCATTGTTGGCATTATCTTAGAAGTCCTTGGTTTGATTTCTCAAGAGTTTTCTGGTGGAGTAGATCAATGTGTGCTGGTCTGAAGGTTGATTCTGCTGATAGTTGTTCTTGTCTCTATGTCATGTACTTGTTCTCATATCAAGGTCATGTAACAGCCTATTTTGGTTTCCCCACTATGCCTGGGATGAATGATTTTTGTCTATCTTGTGTATTCCCATTTGGATGGGAGATGGATGTATGTATGAGTCTTGATGATAGGAATGTTACTTATAACGTATGGAGTCATGTTCTTTCTTGTAGAACATCTTTTTGCAGACAACATTTTAGCACAGAGCATATACAAAGGGGGAGCTCGTTCAGAGTTTTCAGCAGATATTCAGGGGGAGTATGGTAGTCCACCCCTTTGCCATTAATGTCAAAGGGGGAGAGTGATTGGTTGTTGTTGCCATAAAGTCCAAAGGGGGAGATTGCTGGCATTATGATACATATGTTGTACTTGATGGCCGCCCACTCATCTCAGATGATAAATTATAGTGCAGCAAAGTTATTTTTTGGTTCCGCAGGTGCACAGATCAAAAGATGTGGTCATCGGCAGGTTGCGCAGGAGAACCATTGAAAAGGTGCGGATATGTTCGCAGGTCTCCCGCACAAAAGGTGTGAACCTAAAGTTCATGGATTTTCATGCAGAGAAAAGTTCACGCACTTTCATGCAGAGAAACGTTCACGCACTTTCATGCAGAGAAAAGTGCACGCATATGGGAAATCTTATGGTTGGTTCATGGTATTAGTCTGATAGTTTTTGATCCTATGGTTTTGGTCCGTGGTATTGCATCCAAAAGAGTTGAACCCAAGTATTGGGTCTGTGGTATTGTTTCTCAATGGTTTTGGTCCGTGGTTTTGAGTGAGACCTAGCCTATAAAAAGGAAAGGAGATCATCTGGCTAAATACAAGTGTTGAAAATCTTAAGAAGAGAAAGATCTGAATTTCGGATAATCGGTTGGTGAGACATAGTTGAATCTGAATCAAGGAGAAACTGGAGCATTATACGTCAGATCTACTAAAGAGTTTGGATCCCTTTGACGCATGAATGGATCTGTGATTTCGACAGTCTGAGGTATGTTTGAGAATTGATAAACTGTCTAAATCCGGAGGTGCGCAGGAGCGGCAATGGCACAGTGTGAAGGTGCCCAGAACCAGAGAAGAAGTAGGTGTGGAGGTGTGCATTTGAATTGGCAG
The DNA here is from genome assembly GCA_000404065.3 of Pinus taeda. Taxonomy (NCBI): domain Eukaryota; kingdom Viridiplantae; phylum Streptophyta; class Pinopsida; order Pinales; family Pinaceae; genus Pinus; species Pinus taeda. Next base: position 40,819 of record APFE030263472.1, on the reverse strand, counting down.
AGTAGGTACGGAGGTGCGCTGAACAGTAGACAGTGCAGGTGCAGAGTTGCGTAGACTTGTCACGGCAGAAGTGCAGATATACGCAGGTTTCATTCAGTGAAGTTGCGGACCTTTCCTGAAATATCTTTTAGCTATATTTTATCTATTTTTGTAGAGATCTGGGTTTAAATTGGTGTCTGGTTACTGGTGTCATTTTCTGTTTACTGCATTCTAAGAAGTTATTTATTTAAAGGAGATTGGGTGTTGCACATGTACTTGATGTTTTGGATCTAGTTTGAAAATTTATGAAACGTTGTCCCTGGAAGAAACAGAAGGTAGCAGCCTTCTGTAGGTCAGCACCTACCTACTAGTATCTTAGCTAGTACAAGAGCTAAGGGGGTTGTAGCTCCCTTCCAGGAGAAGCTGGAAAATGAGAGAGGGTCGTAGCTCTCTACAGGTTGCAGCCTGCATACTGGCAAAGGACTGCACCAATACAAAATCATTGTAAAAAGAAGTTTCTAATTGAAAGAAGATAGAAACATATTGCAGTAGGTGGTTTTCACCCACATTGGGTTTCCACCTTATATCTGGTGTTCTTTGGTGTTACTATCTATGTTTCTTGTTCCTATTTATTATTATATGATTTTGACATACAAATTAATGGTTAACATCTAAAGAATAAATTACATTAAGATCTGGAAGGTATATACAAGTTTCATTAGTCAGATCTGCAAGTGTTTATTGGAAAATATTTGATAATACTAATTCACCCCCCTTCTCAGTATTATTTCCAACAGGGGTATCATTCCAACCTTTGCATACCAGATCAGTCCCCTCGATCACATAAGTTTGCGAAAAATATCTCATCCTTAGGGGCATGATGGTTTTTCCCCTAGCCATCTTCCCAATTGATTAATGTAAGTCTTGGCCTAGATCCCACCGAATCTAGGTATGGTCGATTATCCTCCCATTCCTTGGATATTTTGTCCTACCAGCCTCTCCGACGAGCCATATTGTAGATGTTTGGTACCATATCTTCAAATACTTTATTCAATGACCACATAGTCCCCATGTTTGACTACCTGGGTGAGGATAATTATATACCTCCTCTAGTACTTCATTCTCTTTTTCCTCTTCCAGTAATTCTTCACCAAGAACCATCGTTCCAAAAAGCATGAAGGCCATCTTTAGACAAGTACGACCACTTTCCTAAAAGTCATGGATCCCAATTCTAATGGTTGGTTTTTCTTCTATGATCTCCACAAGATTTAAGGCCTTTTCCTCTTATCCAAAATCCACCATAACTCACTTAGAAAATCAATTCAAATCGGAGGGAAAACATCCTTTTATGGAAAAACCTATAGTTTTTCCGTTTCCCCTTGTGACCAAATTGTAGCTCATTTTGATGAACTATAAACACCATTGGAGAGCTCTCATCGAGTATTATAATGGGTCCTTCTCATTTTTTGATGATTTTACACTTCACCGGGAAGTCATTTTTCCAAGAGTCACTTGATCACCTCTCAAAATCGAATTTCTTCATATGAGACACTTGTGCTTTTGGGATCACCTTCCCTTGGCACTTGTCATCTCACGTGTCAATTTTTCATCATGAGTAACCATCATTTACTCATGCTTTCATGGTCCCCACTAGACCTATTTTGTGTGGCAGCGCCATCTAGTGACCCTTGTTCAGAGCATCCACAATGAGTCACCTTTGCATCCATGGAGTTCGTTTCACGTCTCATTATATCATGTCACAGTATTCAATCCATATTTGCATACCCTTCATCCTGTATTACCCATTTTGGCCTCCACCCATATTGTTCTTCATCTCCTCCGGAGTCGAATCAGTCACTGCGAGGTAAGCCATGCACTTTATGCTCTAACAAGGGAAGCCATCTATTTTCCCCTCAGTCCCATCATTTTACATTATCCTTGGTGTTATTTCATCAATCACATTACTATTTTCCCTCGTGCCTTAGTTGAGGATCCTCACTGCCTCACCTATTGCAGACCTTATTTTGCCGACATTAGCTCATTTATTCTAGAAGAATAAACTAGAGGGTGGTGTATCTTGGTTCTAGATTCCATTATTGTTCGGTTCCTCGGATCGAGTAGAGGGACTCATTATTGCCCTTTGAATTGGTTGTTTCATGCTCCTGAATCATACATTTGATGGTCCAATGATGCAACAAATTGTACCAGTTATTCTCGGGCATGTGTGAGATGTTTCAGACCCAATGAAGGGGTGGCCTTTCAGGTAGCCCCCCCCACATGCCTATATGCCTTCATATTATGCTACAGCCTCAGATGTAGTTCCACATATTTGATGCGTTAAGTTCCTACCGATCATAATGTTCATAGCATGCATGTCTCCTTCAGATGATTCATTCAATTTTACAGAGCCCTTCCCCTTTCAACATGGCTTCTTCAGTCGTTCTACCCTCCTTCCCATCCATTTTTTGAGGGGAGGGTTATTATATCTCATGTGCTCAGATATTATTGTATTCAGTCCTAGCTCATGTTTTTCTAGGTTCATTATGTATATGGGTCACATTGTATTATTTTCTAGCTTAGTTATGCCAGCAAGATATGTACAATTCAACATTTACTTCATTGCTTAGTTTTATGTTTCTAGGTACATCATTATTCTTCTACTAAGTTATCTCGGCTGATAAAGGTATGCCTCCCCTGCCTCACTGAGATCCGATAACACAACATAAAAGGAGACTTGCATTGGTCTCGCCCTCTCTATCCCTATCCTCTTTTGCTTCATCTCTATTGGTCTCTCTCTGTCTCTCTCTCTCTCTTCACTTTGTTGTCTAGTGATTGTGTCTTTACAACATACTTCAGTAATATGTTTTTCTCCTAACACTCGTACATTGGGGGCCAATTTGTTATCACCAAAAAACTGATCATCTTGCCTAATTTACTAGATGAATCTAAGTACACCATGTAAGGCTAATTTTACCATAGTAAAATTTCTTTCACTGTGAGAAATTACTTAATAAACCACATTTGTTAAGTAATTTATAATTAAACCCATCAAGAATAATCAAATAAATCAATATTTATTTAGTTTTCGTCTTAGAATAATTAATTGAACCATTGATTAATTAATATTCCTTGTCATATTTGACCCAATTATGAAAAATAAATAAATAAATAAATAATTATATTATTTTTCTCTAGGAATAATTAATTAATCACTAATTACATTCCTTGTCAAGTTTGACTAAATCCCTTAGGAATAATTAAATAAAGCTTTATTTGTTTATTATTCCTTAACAATAAATATTGAGATGATAAATAAATCATTTATTTATTTATTATTTCTAAATAAAATTTAAAATATTTTTTCCCTCCTAAATGGTTATTCCAAGAATGGGGTTAATAATATTTTATTATTACTCATTATTCAAGGATAACTTAATATTTTGTTATACATAGAAGGGTTTGCCATTCATTATTCATTGTTGCACTCATTGTTATATCTCTGATTATTATCATTGTCGCACACCATTTTTCTTCCATTTTGAGTTCTCATTTAGTTCAAACATTTTACTTGTTGGGTTCACACATTATAGAGGAGAGAGACTCTACACAAGCTGAAGACATTTCAGGATAGCCAAGAACCCATCCCATAGAGGGGGACTGGTAACATTTATTTGTTCCCTTCACAAGTGTTATAGTATAATATATTCTTTGTATATTTGGTTTCCATTAGATTACTGGAGTTATTATTACTGTTTAATTTTGTTGTTTAACTATGATTGTGGCATAGATCAGGACTTTGGTAGGTTTTGTTTCTATCTTTTGCTATAGATCTACAATGTTTAACAGCCATTTATATTGTTGAGACTGTTTTTCATCCACAATCTTAAATGTTTCCTTTTTGTACATATTCAAGGAGAAAACACTATAACATAACTCATATTTATTATTAAAAATAGTTAAATTTAAACTAGTACAATATCAAATAAATAACCAAAATAATATCAAAATGTTATATCTTTATTACTAGAAAAAAATCCAATTGCCTCTTTAAGGGATAACTTCCACTAGAGGAAATCTCCAACTACAAGTAACTTCACAGGAAGCCCTATCATATTACATTTCTTTATCGTCATCTTTAGAGAGAACAATTTATAATTTAAATTAGTAAGAGTTGCAATAAATATTAAATTTAAATTGTTTGAAAATCTCATAACTTTAGCAACAAATTAAATTTTATAAAAATATATATTTTTTAAGTTATATTAATATAAATTAATTTCTCAAAAAATAGAAGTGGAGATTCTCAAAATGAATGGAAAGAGGCACGTTATAAAGAGTAAGTGCACACTTATCATTTGTCAAATTATTTCACATTAACTATTCACATTGAACTTCATATTAATGCATATTTTGATATCATATGTACTGAATATCTGTGTGTGTGTGTGTGTGTGTGTGTGTGTGTGTGTGTGTGTGTGTGTGTTTTATTTGATTATCAACGAATTCAGAAATTGAAGCCATCAACAAATTCATTCTTTAGAATATAGCATCAACACAACCATCGGTCATATTCAAATGATTGGATGGTAGAAGCGTTCCTTATCTTGATCATTGAAAAAAAATATGCCAATTTCATGCCCTGACAATTGGGTTGCTCATAAAGTCAGAGAGAAATACAATGCATCTGGTCATTACCCGCATGTTGAAGAGGATGTGCTAAACATAGGAATTGGGTGCAACAACTTGGTATTTATATTCTCATTTTGTATAGTTTAAAATTCACACTGCACCATTGCATTGTAATTAATATATATATATATATATATTATATATATATATATATATATTATATATTATATATATATATATATATATATATATATATATATATATATATATATATATTGTGTTTGGTTTATTAGACACTTGACACTATGATTTTTTTCACCTTTTTATAGTTGCATTTGTTCCCATCTATGTGGGCATATGGACATCATTTTCGCACGGAGGATGTCGATGATGGATACATGACACAATATTGTGGAGTGAAAGTCGAGTTCGACCAATCTAGGCATGATATCCACTGCCATCAAAACCTAATGTAGGAGACATTAGGTTACAGTAGAAAGATATAAGAGATCATTCAAGTGGACTTCGCTTCATTCCATTGTGTTATTTTTAGGTGCAAATGGTGGGACACCTTCGATTAGAATAATGTAAAGTAAGATCATGATAATGGGATGATATCTATTAACTCTATAAATATGTGGCATAAAGCTAAGCAACTTTATTTTTTCCCAAAACACTGCAATCATGTGTTTTTTTACCCAGATGTGTTGGATATGGACTAGTGGTTTGTATTAAGACATGACTCCAGAATAAAACATACTTTTGAGAACAACAATGTTATCATGCCAAGCAATGAAAATAATCAGGGTGATGACAATGGGGAGTGGTATGTACTTGTTATTTCATTATTTATACTATGGTTGTGTCTTTTTGTTGTACGTTAATTATATTAATTTTTTATTTGTCTTTTTGATGTTCTATAATATAATTGGTAAGATTCACAAACGTTTTTATATGGTTTTTGCAATGGCAATTTGTTTACAGTACTTAAAACTAAGTATTTTCAATTGTGTACATTATCAATGATAATAAGGATTCAAGGTCACAACCCTTCTCAAATAAGAACATATCAAGCACACCGAATTTGTGATGGTGATTAAGAGGCATTTGTTTGACTTTCAAATAGACTTAGTGATGTATTTTGTCTCCTCTTTAGATTATGTGAAATATATATATATATATATATATATATATATATATATATATATATATATATATATATATATATATATATATATATATATATATAGATATAGATATAGATATAGATATAGATATAGATATAGATATAGATATAGATATAGATATAGATATAGCTAAATTATTTAAAGTAGACATGTCTTTATTTTTGTGAACATGATGTAATATTAGGTAGGAAAAATGTGAAAAAAAATGAATTTTAGTGACTATCTCATTTTAAGTATGTTGCAAAAGTAATATCTTTCTTTCCTTTCATCATACATAGAGATTTTTTTGAAATATATAGAAGTTGGCTTGAGCTCCTAGTGATCTTGCGTCGGCTGACCAAGTGACAACCTGCAATAAGAACTAGTATTTGTGCATATAGCACTAACGCTTCCAAGTTTGTTAAGAACTACCAGGTTGATAAAAGTAAAGTTGGCAACCTAGGAGTTACATCATTCTTGCTGCAATACTGGTGCTCACCACTTTTTGGTGCCGTTTTCGGGAAAGTGTCAGAGTATTATGTGATTATTGCTTTCTTCTATTTCCTATTGCAACATTCTGCTAATAGTTTATTTCGGAAAAAGTAGAATAGTTATTTCTTTTCTTTTAGTTCTGCATTTCCCTGCTTTCCTTTTCAATTCTGCAAATTTCCATTAAGAAAGTTCATTTTAGTTAGTGCAATTTGTTTTGTTCAATCACAAATTTAGTTTCTACATGTACTTTTAGTCCGGGGAAGAAGAAAGAAAAAACCAACCAAAAATATTTCCTTTCATGCCTCGTAGGAGTAGAGATAACTTAGAAATTTTTTTGCCCAATACCCCCACTACTTCAGACATCCAACCTTCTCTCTTCTTTGGCGGCTACAATCAAGAAGAACCCTTAGGGGAATAGCCAGAAATATTTGAAGAACCTATAGGGGAAGAAGAAGAAGAAAATATTCCTCTAGAGCCAATGGTTGAAAACCGAAATGCTAGGGGAAATGGAGAGAGAATATAGGGTACCTTCCCCATTTGGGAGAACAATGGGGACACAAAAATGAAACATATAAATCCTTCAGCCATACCTCACTTCCATGGTCTGACTACAAAAGATATTGATGCCTTCTTGTTCGAGTTTGTTGTCATCTATTGAACTTTTGACTATGCAAAAGACGAGCAAAAGTTGAAACTATTCCCTTCTACTCTCAAGGACGTAGCACTGCATTGGTTCATGGGATTACCTGGCAATAGCATCACAACTTGGGCTTAGATGTAGCAGGCCTTTAACAACAAGTATCGAGACTCTTGTAGGTCAAAAGATACTAAAGAAGAAATCTTCTGAATGACCATAGGAAGTGATGAGTCCCTGGAAGACTATGAAGAGAGATTCCAGCTTAGTTATAAATGGGTTAGGTGTACACTTGACCCTAAGCCTTTGAATTTGGTCCTACTCAGGGGAATCCGAGAAGATATTTTAGACACCGTCCATCTACTGGCCAGGGGAGACATCTACCAACTATCTTATGAGGACATAAATACTATTTTTAGAAACCATTCTAGAGCAGCCAAAAAGAAAGGTATGGGGAGTCAACCCATAGCTAGTACCTCTTCTTCCAATTCATCCATTAAAGGGGAAATTGGAAGCATGCTGGAAGAATTCAAGAGTGAGATGTTGCAGACTCTTTCCATGAAAATGGATACGTTACATATCAAAAGAAAACAAGAGGAAACAGAGAAGGGTTTGGCCATTTTTTTCCCTAGATGCACCAGGAGGCATCCTAGGAATGAATGCCCATTGAACTCTATAGAGGTTTGTTCTATCTGTGAAGAAAATCATTCTATAGGTAAGTGCCCTTCCTTGCCCAAACTTAATATTGTATACCAAGGTGCTGAAGGATTCACTGAACAGATCTATTACATAAACCAAAAGAGGCGCATGGACCTAGAACATACCAGCAGAGGATGCAAGGGACATCTAAGGCCTACTACAACCCAAACCAAGTCACCTCCATACCTTGTTGGGGACCCCTGGTCATCCTTCCTAGTCCACGCCTCCTCCTTCATCCTTCACATCTCAATGTCATGCCCAACCAATGACCCATTCATTTCAATCCTATGCTCAGCTGCAACCTCAATGGAATGCATCTCATCAGGGGTGGAGGCCCCAATACAACTCTCCTCCTACTATTCTGCCTCCACCACCTGCCCAACCAAACCATCACCTTCTGCTCCACCAAGGCAACCCCAAATGCATGCCTAGCTAAATCCAAACTCGAACAATAGACAGACTCAGTAAGTGTATAGTGGGGAACCATCATGCCCAAATTATGCTGTGGAGATTCAAGAAATTAACTTGTGATCTAGGAAAGTTCTCCCAGATAGCCAGCCTCCTCCTAGGGAGGTTGAGGAAGATAAGAAGGAAAGCGAACCTAAAGCAAATCCACCCTTTCTTGAGAGACTATCCATGAAAATCTAGCTTGCCCCAGAAGAGATTGAACTCCAGGGAGAATTGAAACATTTATGTGTGAAGATACCACTTCTCCAAGCCATAAAGGATGTGCCTATCTACAATAGGTTGATCAAAGAGAAGTGCTTTAGGCATCCACGAAGGCACAAGAGAGATGCCCCAACCATTAATGTCATAGGAAAACTATCCGACCTGATGTTGGGGCAAATAATTGTTATACAACAAAATTACCTCCACATCAACTCAGAGGTGAAAGATAGCATGACTAAAGTAAAGACCACAATTGCAGGCCTTGAATCCACACTGACATTGGTTTTTCACTGCTAACTTGCTTTATAAAGCTTGTTACCAAGCATAGAGGAGCGTTATTCACCCTGCTAACTCAAGTTGTTAGACCAGGGGGAGCATTAGTGAAACTAAGAGATAATCAATGGGTCAAGCCAATGAATCTTCTCACCAATATCTAGATATTTATCCCAACATTTGCTCAAGAAAAGTAGGGAAAGTCCCAAAAATCAAACTATTTGGGGAAATTGCACTCTGAGAATGAAGGAAAATAGGAAAAATCTTGAAAATAGGGTAGGTTCATGGCTTTTTCCCTAATGAACTCTAGGAGGAGCTTAGCAGATCTAATTCGATTGTTACATAAGCAACGAGAGGGACATTGTAAAGGGGGCCAGATCATTTGAAAGGATAGCCCACTAAGCTGTTGTGAACTGTCATACACTTGAAGAAGTGAGCTGAAAGAGAGAGAGGGAGAGGAATAAGGGGCAAGGGAAGGTTGATACAATGGATGGTTGTATCACTCTTCCATTATAAATACAAAACTGTAGTTGTGTTCCCTACTCCATAGTGTTGGTAACATTTTTCATTGAGTTGTTCATTTTGATACTTATCGAGTTGAGTAGTTTAAGTTGTATACAAGTATATGTTCATTGTGCATTCTTATATTCGTTTTCAATATTGTATGTTGTGATTGTGTTTGCCTTTCCTTTGTGCAGGAATTCTCTTGGAGCTGGCTTTGAAGGAGTTCTTATTGGTAGCATAGTGATCTCCAAACAAATATAGAAGGATACTTGAGGTAATCCTCTTTCCATACTTTTTCAACTTATATTTGATAGATGACCACGTTTATAACTTGGTAGCTTCTACAGATAATCTTATAGTCTATTGAAGGTCCTAGGAATACCTTTGAGGGTAGTTTTCATTCTCCATACACCGTGCATTTTACCCCATAGCAGAATTGGCGACTCTGCTGGGGACTATACATCTAGTTCCCAGTTTACCCAGACTCCTTTCTGTTCTTCTCTTTATTCTAAGAGATCCCTACTTCTTCAAATCCTTTTCTGATCCACCAACTATCTTGTTACATCCTACTAGTTTTCATTCTCCTCATAAACTGATCCTAAAGGCCCTTTGTTTGAGCAATTCCCCTCACTAACGCAGGTTACCACGCTAAACAGAGCTTTATAAAGCACCGTGCCTGTGTACAGGGAGTGTTAGTGGACCAACTAACTGTCTGTTTACAGTGAAACAGAGCATTAGTCTCCCATTTCCATGATTTCCAGTAGTGTATATGGACCAAAAGCTGGGGGAAATTTTCTCATGGGCTGAAGTAAGATTTGCAGCTATATTATGTTAGCAAATTTGGTGTCCTGAAAATTTATTTTTAGGAAAAAGTTTTAGTTTTTCTCTCTTAAAATACAATTTTTTTTAAAGAAACACTGATAAATTATATTCATCCTTCTGTTGAAATAGTTGTAAGTTGCTTCATTTTGGTTTTCAGTAGTTTTTAGGAAATATTGGAAAATTAATATTTTGGTTATGCAAGTGTTGAATGGCTTTAGATGAACAGACGAATCTATGAATATGTGAAAAGATGAATATGTAGAATAAGACTTGTTTGCATAAAAAATTGAAAAAAAAAATCAGAGCATTATTCTGCATGATTTATTGAGTCAAGAGTCTCACCATATTCATATGTCAACACCCTTATCGAAGACAAATAATCAAGTACACTTAAAATTTAGATTAAAATCAATCAGTTACTCTTTTGAGAAAACCAACATTAGCTAGGCTAGGATCTTGGGATAAGCATGTGAGTGAACTACCCAAGGTTGAAAACCAAAACTAGTGTTGTTAATGAGTGAAAAATCCTTCTGCACTCATATTACCAGGACCACTCCACTAACAACGGAGCGAAATACAAGACAACATTGGACTGTATTTGAAGGTAGCCTACCTTCTCTTACAAATCCTTTGGGCATTCTATGTACTGGGGGTCCCTTCGGGGATTTCAGAACTGAGTCGGGACTCAAGTTTCCTACCCACACAGCATGTTGTCTACAACTATGTCCCCCTTGGTAATGTCTGTGATTTGAGGTATCTCTAGTGGCCAAAACTTCTAGGTACTTACACAAGGTGACTGGGACGAACTATCCTGGTACCTAACATGGATGAATCTATTGTATCTTTAGTTTTTGGGAGGGTGCTTGTCTTCACATGAGGACTTGGCCCCTCAATCTAAGCTTCAGGTGAAGCTCTAGAGTAACTGTAACCGTACATTTTTCCATCCTTCTTTGTTATTCATTGAGATACTAGGTTTCATCTCCAGTGATCTTTGCTTATTAGACGAGGTACTTTCCCTCTATTTGTTGATTGATATATTTAGTGTATTTTTTTATTTTTAGGTACCTGAGTGCTATCATTTTTGAGAAATTAAAGAATATCACATTACAATTTATTTGATAAAACTTAACAGTCACCGTGGCTACATCCAGCCCTCGTCGTCACTCTAGACAATTGTTAGGATTTCCCCCACTCATTGTGGAAGATCCGCCGAGTTCCACTGACTCGGATGCCTCATCTTCAAGGAATCAGTCTCCTAAATCTCACACGGGATCTGTGTGGACGACCAATGATTCAAGTTTACCAGAGGATTTCTTCACGGAAGGATTTCTTCCTCACTTTAACACTCCTCTCACAAATCCATCGAACCCTATCATGGTTCCCGTAGTACCTGTACTTCCTTCTTTAGTAGGTGGAACTTTCCCATCTATCTAGTCGACAACTCATAGGTTGTGGAATTTTAGAGACACTATTGGTCCTCTACCAGTTCCCTAGCCGATTGTCATCACAACACTGGTAACGCGGAATCCCGCTATCCCATTTATCCTAGGTATGAAAACTCACATAACACCCTCTATAAGTGGAACTCGACAGATGCCAGGTTCCACTCTTATGGTGTCGTAATGCATACCTTCGACAAGTGCCACATATAGTGCTCCATATAACACTCAATGCGACACTATTGGCACAGTTCCCATCTACCAACAACAAGGTCAGCCACCAATGTACAGTTCCAACCACCAGATTCAAATATCTGGGGGGGTTCCCAATATGCACATGCCGGTAGGGAATGTCACAGTTCCCCCTCCGTTCTCAGGCATGCATGCATAGTCGCTAATTGACATGAGTGTTCCCTCTGTTAATAAAAGCCAAATGGTTAGTTTTGTGTCATTTGGAAACCCACAAGGGATTCCCAACCAATCCATGGGGGCACCCTACTCACAGACTCAAATGAGTCAAGGGGGCACTGCTTATACTAGGGGCAGTTTCATACCCCAGTATCAAAATCCTCATGGAAATCCATTCTACAACACCATACTGTAAAGCAATTGCTACCCCACGCAACCCATGTAAACTATGGGGAACCAAATTATGGGAGGAGCACAGAGCTCCTTAGGTCATCCATCATCACCGTGGTCTGAGTTGGGGGCACTTAACTCTCTGCCTTTTTTGGCAACATTGGATATTCCCGACTTATACAAGCTAACAAATGACCCCATCTACCACAACTTACAATGGCCACTGATCCCGGATAAAATACCAATGGACATCCCAAAGTTCAATGGAAAATAAAGGGAGGATCTGAGCGCCCATATCACCACCTACCATCTCTGGTGTGTTTCTAACTCTATGGTGGATGATAGTGTCCGGTTTCATCTTTTTCCCCACACTCTCACTGGAAATGCTGCGAAATGGTATATTGAGTTACCACGTGCATCAGTCAATACCTTTAACAATTTAGCGATGGAGTTCCTAAAGCACTTTCAGTTACATATCTGCTATGAGACTGGGACAGAGCTCCTTAATTCATTTCGTTAGGATACCGCCACCCACATCTCCAATCATATTCATGAATGGAGACATAGGCAATAGTTAGTCAAAGCTCCCATCCCTGATTTTCTCTTAACAGACTGGTTCTGTAAGTCCTTACTCCCACAAATTGCTAGAGATGTGCTCTAGGTGGTGCAGTCATAGAAGACCAATCCATACATCGTGCTCAGCACTTAGATTCGATATATTCACAGTCTGGCGCTCTTTATGACATAATCCCCAATGCTCCTAGTAACCCCAATGCTTCTGCCACTCAACACCTAGGAGTGCATGCCGATGGGATTTTCAGCGCAACTTCTGGGGCCACTGTAAAACAACTCAGTGGTTCCATTGCCAAGATGGCAGTGGACCCCTCTACCAATATGACTACTCTTCCTGCCACTGCGATAAACTCTGTGCAGTATACACAAAATCCCAGTGGTAAGAAAAAGAAGAATATGAAAAATACCGTTCCTTCTGAGGAGCAGTATACAAAGCAACCCAACCCAAAATAGAAGGCCATTACACCTACTGCTGATGAAAAGGATACACTTGCTAGATTTCCTTGCAAACTCTGTGCTGAAGACCATATAACCTGGCATTGTCCACATCCTCAAGAATGCACATATTACCTTGCCAAAAGGGATACTGGTAAGACCCCCGCTATCCTTAAGAATCCTTTTCCCTCTCAGTAGCAGCAAAATATTATTGCAAATCAATAGCAACCCACGCCAGGGGGAAACAATGGTTCGCAACATCCTTCAGCTGGTGAAGGATCCTCTACCATTTTCACATTTGAAATGGTAGAACTCACCACAAGAGCCAAATCTTATGGAGCTCTTGTTGCTCCTGTAGCAAACCATCCTCAAGTCAAAACCCATTGCCGCCCAATGATTTTCATATCGAAAGGCCGGTTGGGGACTTCGTAATTCGACCCCCAAAAGGAGCACTTCAATGCACAACACACAATACATCTGCACATGTTGCCCAACACTGCGAGATCATAGAGGATTTGGCGCAAGCGCTGTCGGCTATGTCGGTGCTCGAAGTATTACAAACATGCCCCACCCAATAGAAAGCTTTGCTTTCGACTATTAGAGGTCTTGACCCTATGGATTCCATGCTTGCTATTTTTGACATGCACAAGTGTAAACCTCCCCTTTCCCACCAACTTGCATTTCAGGTGCATATCGTGTCGAAAGGTAAAGGTATACATAGAACTGTCATCAACGAAGGTGCTTCTACTTGCATCATGTTGGCTTCATGTTAGCTCACCCTAGGTTCCCCAACCCTATCCCCGCTATCAAACTCCCTTAAATCTTTCGATGGCTACACCTTTATCCCAAAAGGATACCTAGCCAGTTTTCCCATCACTTGGGCTAGGAAAACTATAATGGTGGACGTAGAAGTTGTAGACAAAAAACTCGACTATAATCTCTTGTTGGGTCGCAATTGGACGTATGCCATGATGACGGTCGTATCTACTGTCTTTCACATCATCCAATTTCCCTTAGATTGAAAGGTTATTATAGTAGATCAGTTATCTTTCTACACCCCTGATTATTCACCATTACCAAGTGGCCCCGTACCCCTAGTAGGAGGTGGAATTGATAGTTACATCAGTGTAGGTACCAACCTACTGAAGGCTTCTTCCCTCATGGGTTGTTTCCCTCTTTAGCCCTTGCAGGTTTCAGAGATGGTCAATATGCTTTCATCTATTTCTCATGAAATGACCGATCCATAGATCTTACCGACTCCTTCAGACATTAAAACATATGGAGAGAAAGTGTCATTGTCACCAGCTAAATTAGCCTACCAAGCCATTCAATTTGCATCTGAATCTCGGTTCACTTTGGTTTTGGCCAACAGTACCACTACCCCTCCCATAACCACTCTTTATTTCGATCCACTCAATCAAGTCCTACAGATGGATGAAGCTATTAGAGAGATCACGAGGTTAGAAGAGCAACCTTGGGAGGATTTGCACCATCATGTTTTGATATCTGATTTAGACATGATGCCTCTTCAAATCCTGTCACTTGACACACAAGAAATCATTTCCTCACTGTATATGACTATCCAACTTTTGGACTCAGAAGGAAACAGGGGAAATATTTCACAAACATTGCTCCCCAATATTTCTATCATGAAAGGCATCGTGGAAAACATACAAAGTGGAGCCAATCACAATCCTGAGGAAATTGTGAGCTTCACCTACCCATTTAGGGACTTCCATGACGTTTTTCCTTGGTCGTATGAGGAAATGCATGGCATAGACCCTTCTAATGTCAATCATGAGATCGAGAAAGATCGAGCATTATTTTTATGGTATTTTTCTTGCTCGTTAATCTGAAAAACCTCGAGTCTCCTTCTTTGGGCTTGTTAAACTACTACAATCAAAAATATAATAGAGCACTTTTTGAGATATTTTATTGCTCTTTAAAAAATATCAACATCTCCAAGTTTTTATCATTGAGCTCGTTAAATCTATGCAACTATAGTTAGAGCACTTTTTGTGATATTTTATTGCTCTTTAAAAAATAGAAACATCTCCGAGTTTTCATTGTTTTGCTTGTTAAATTCATACAACAATGCTCTAAGCAACTCTTTTTTGATATTTTATCAACTCATAAACTGAAAAGGACCAAAGGAGCATTTTTTTAGGCACTTTTTTTCTCGCTCTTTAAAATGAAAAAATCCTGAGCATAGTCTTTGTGCTCATTAAACTTGATGAAGATGGCCCGAGCATTCTTTTAGGTACTTTTATCACTCATTAAACCGAAAAATCCCAAGTTTTTGTTATCAGTCTCGTTAAAAATCTACGGTAGTAGCAAGAGCACTTTATTTTTTGGGACCGTTTCTCACTCTTAAATCGAAAAATCCCCAAGTTTTCCCCTCCTTCGAGCTCGTAAAAATATGAATAAGGGATGAGCCGTTATTTTCCCTCTTTTTCTTGCTCACTAAACTGAAAAAGATACCCTGAGTTTTCTTCATTTGACTCATTAAAAATTTTGATGAAGGTATTGAGTTTGTCGTCACATGACTCATTAAAAAATTCACGGCGAAAAATGTTTTTAGTCTGTCACCTCGTACTCATAACAAAATGAGGTCGACATCTATTGAAAATAGGTTTCTTTTTATCCAAGTTCAATATATTAAAATATGGAAAAGTAACCGATCTGGGTATACTATTAACCTTTTGTCACACCTAGTTAACAACTATGACAAAGGGACCACCATGGAATCTCTCTTTACGATCTTTTCAGACTCTCTACATATGAAAAGACCACTGAGTTGTCTAGTCTAGACTCTTTAAATTACACAGACAAGATATAGATTCATTCTTTTTATGATACTTTTCAGACTCTTAAAACATGAAAAAATCGATGAGTTTGCCTGTCTGGACTCATTAAACTAATCAGATAGGGCAAAGAGTTGTTCTTTTTTGCGATCCTTTTCAGAATCTTTAAAGATGAAAAGATCGATGAGTTTACCCATCTGGACTCATTAAATTAATCAGATGGGGAAAGTGGACAATACAATTGTATTCTGTATTAGAAAGCGTGCTTTGGCAGCAGTCGTTCCCTTAAACATGGAACTCCCTCAGATAAACCTTCCTTTTGATGGCCTCTCAATATGAACCCTACCATTCTATGAGTTTTAGCCTATATACCCTGATGTAATCGCATCTCTGTATCCTAACACTCTGTAGTGTTCATGAGTCTAGTGTTGTCTGGTTAAAACTATTGTCGTGCCTTCTATTGTTCAAGGGTTCCCATTTGTTTCCTCTATCAACTAATCATACATATCCTTTCATCATGCCCTCTGTTGTTCAGACCCAAATTCTCAAAATATTCATCAAAACACAAAATAATTCTTGTTTGTTTTCGTGTTGACTGATGTAGGACACATCATTGCCTACCTTTCGACAAGTTTCTTCCTATCAACTTCAACACTCTATCTAGGAAGATAACCTAGAAACACATTCAGTGCCTTGGTATTTGCAAACATTAGTGGTAGGTTACCTTGTGTTTGATCAGGGGTTTTCATTATTGGCTCCTAGTTAAGATATTCTATGAGTGTTCGATGCCAAAGAAATATTTCACACTCGCTAGTTTGCACTGTGCATGTTAGAGACTATCACCATTATCAGTGGCCTTCCTCGCATCTATTAACAGTCTCCATTATTGACTTGTAATCAGATGATTTTCATGCATGTTTGACATCAAAACATCTGATCACATGTACCGATCTACATTGTTCAGTGAAGTGGAAATCAAGACCTTAGGTAGAGGCTTGCATCATTCAGCCTTGTTTCCTGTCCCAAGTTGTGGATATTGTTCTTTGGAGACAACTATTTCAGGACGATCTATTATGACACTGGATCCACTCTGTGCTTATCGGCAACCAACATTGTTATATCTCAAAAGAGAAAATTACTCTGACATAGCTACTGAGCATGGGAATGCCTGACTCAAGACATGATTTTAGCAGTTTATATATATGTATGTTGTTGTATCAGGCTTTCCCTTGCTGCCCAAAGCTTCTCTCTCTAAAAATTTTGACAGAAAATTACAGTTTTAGTAAATTATTTTGGCCATCATCTCTGCCTCTGATCTCATACATTAGGGGGCATATGTTATACAACAAAATGACCTCCTCATCAACTCAGAGGTGAAAGATAGCATGACTGAAGCAAAGACCACAATTTCCGGCCTTGAATCCACACTAATGTTGGTTTTGCACTGCTAACCTACTTTATAAAACTTGTTACCAAGCATAGAGGATCGTTACTCACCCTGCTAACTCAAGTTGTTAGACCAGGGGGATCGTTAGTGAAACTAAGAGATAATCAATGGATCAAGCCAACAAATCTGCTCACAAATATCTAGATATTTATTCCTACATTTTCTCAAGAAAAGCATGGAAAGTCCCAAAAATCGAACTATTTGGGGAAATTCCAATCCGAGAATGAAGGCAAATGGGAAAAAGCTTGAAAATAGGGCAGGTTCATGGATTTTTCCCTAATGAACTCTAGGAGGAGCTTGGCAGCCCTAATTTGATTGTTACATAAGCAAAGATAGGGCCATTGTGAAGGGGGTCAGAGCATTTGAAAGGATAGCCCACTAAGCTGTTGTGAATAGTCATACACTTGAAGAAGTGAGCTAAAAGAGAGAGAGAGAGAGGAAGAAGGGGCAAGAGAAGGCTGATACAAAAAATGGTTGTAATCACTCTTCCATTATAAATATAGAACTACAGTTGTGTTCCCTACTCCATAGTGTCGGTAACATTGTTCATTGAGTTGTTCATTTCGATACTTGTCGAGTTGAGTAGTTTAAGTTGTATACAAGTATACATTCATTGTGCATTCTTATATTAGTTTTCAATATTGCATGCTGTGATTGTGTTTACATTTCCTTTGTGTAGGAATTGTCTTGGAGCTGGATTTAAAGGAGTTCTTCTTGGCTGCATAGCGATTTACAAACAAAACTAGAAGGAGACTTGAGGTAATCCTCTTTCCATAATTTGTCAACTTATATTTGATAGATGAACCTGTGTATAACTTGGTAGTTTTTGCAGATAATCTTACAGTCTATCGAAGGTCCCGAGAAGACCTTTGAGGGTAGTTTTCATTCTCCATACATCGTGCATTTTACCCCATAGCAATAATATGTCCAAAATATCTAGACCCTGGAAGCCCAGTAGTTGATGTCCACACCAATGGCACAATAGTCCCACACACCTTGATTGATTTGGGAGCTACCATTAATGTGATGAAAAAGGACACAATGCTCAAATTTAACCTCCAAGGCTCCTTGACGAAGACCACGACGGTGCTGCAGCTAGCAAACCGCTCCACAGTGACCCCTAAGGGGATTGTGGAAGATGTGATGGTCTCCATTGATTCTTTCCAGTATCTTGTTGATTTCTTAGTTCTCCTGCCAAAGGCAAAGCTCACTGGTTATCCTCTCATTCTGGGAAGACCCTGGTTGGCTACAGCCGATGCCTACATCAGCTATCGAGCTGGGAACATGACCATAAAGAATAGGCACATGTCCAAGCAGTTAACCCTATATCCTCCTGTCCAACTCTTGCTAGAACATGATCTACCTCCAAGGAAAATTTTAAGGATGGAAAATTTTCTTGAAGTTTAAAAACATTGGTGAATCTCACTAATCCCTAATATTCAAACTATAAAATGTTTATTGATATATTTTCAAAATTATTCAAATTTATAGTGATTTTATATATAGTCTCTATATAATGTTGGCGATTTTTAAGGTAAAATAATTTTATATTCTAAAATTTGGGCGAATCATCTTTTATAAAAATCGGAAATTGGCAAATGTTTTTTGTGGAGAAATCATGGAAAATTAGCCCATTGGGCGAACATTAGACCCTAAAATTTTCCATGTCTACCTCTCTCATTGTAGGAGGAGGATGAGGATGAAGTTTATTCTGCACAACTTTGCACTTTAGAAATCGCCATGGGGGAAACCGCAAGATGAGGATGATATGATTAAAAAATTGATTCAGAATCCACCTCCCAGTGTATCACCATTAGAAGACATAGTAAGATAAATCCAAAACAACACCTCAACTAATCTCTGTGTGGCCAACCCTACTTCTCTCCATGTTAAAAACATAGAGTTCGACCCGAAAAGAACATTGAAAATCAATCCATCCCTATCTACTTCCCAGGAGAAGGAGCTATGCAGCATACTGAGAAAACATCTAGATGCCTCCGCCTGGAGTTATAAAGAGATGAAGGGAGTGGACCCTTCAATATGTACTCATCATATATACATCAAGGAGGATTGCAAGCCAGTTAGGCAGCCTCAAAGGAGGATGAACCTAGAACTTAAAGATATCGTTAAGGAAGAACTGTAGAAATTGCTTGATGCAGGATTTATCTATCCCATCTTTGACAGTGAATGGGTATCTCCTTTGGTGCTAGTGCCAAAGGAAAATGGTAAATGGAGAATCTGTATTGACTATCAAGAATTGAACAAAGCCACTAAAAAGGACCATTTTCCTTTACCTTTCATAGACCAAGTGTTAGTTGTTCTAGCATGGAAAAAGTTTTTCTCCTTCCTAGATGGGTTTATTGGGTACAATCAGATTCAAATCAGCCCGAAAGATCAATATAAGACCACTTTCACTTGTACTTGGGCTACCTTTGCATATCAAGTCCTTCCTTTTGGTTTTTGCAATGCTCTAGCAGTATTGAGTATATTTTCTGAACTGGTTCATGATGCAGTAGAAATATACATGGATGATTTTACTCCTTATGGCTTTAACTTTCAGGAAGCTTTATCTAACATAAGAAAAGTTCTAGATAAGTGTATTGAGATGAACCTGTCCCTCAGTCTAGAAAAATGTGATTTTTTTATGACTGAAGGGACCATGCTAGGTCATGCAATATCTCAACAAGGACTGGAGGTGGACCCAAACAAAATTTCCATCATCCAAAGGGTCCCACCTCCTCAAAAGGTGAGAGATGTCAAAAGTTTCCTAGGTTTAGCTGGATATTACAGGAGATTCATTAAAGACTTCAGCAAGGTAGCCTCTCCTTTGTTTGGCCTCCTAGGCAAATATGTTGAGTTCATATGGTCAAAAAATTGTCAATAAGCCCTAGATACCTTGAAGAGCAAGCTAGTGACTGTCCTAGTTATCAAAGGCCCAAACTAGGCCCTACCCTTTAACATTCACACAGATTCCTTGAACAAAGCAATAGGAGCAACCTTAGGACAAATTGATGAAAAGCTACATTATGCCATATACTTTATAAGCAAAAACTTGTCAAAGGAAAAATTAAATTATATAGTGACTAAGAAGGAACTCCTAACTATCGTGCATTCCTTAAACAAATTCAGACATTATATCACAAGCTATCAAACTTTTGTGCACACTGATCATGCTACAATTACATATTTAATGAACAAACCAGATGTAAGTGCTTGCATTATTAGATGGTTGCTTTTACTGCAGTAGTTTGATTTGACCATTATTGATAAGCCTGGTAAAGAGAATGTTGTTGCTTACTTTTTGTCTAGAGTAAATTTTCCTATAGGTGAAGAAGGGATGATGGATGACCAAATTCCAGATGAACACCTATTTGCTATATCAGTACTCTTTCCATGGTTTGTTGATATAGAAAACTACTTGGTTTCAACATAGTTCCGACCACACCTATCCTCAAAAGAGAAGAGCAAGATAGTAAGGAAAAGTGCCCCTTTCACCTGGATTGGAGGCAATATCTTCAAACTTGGCCCAAACCAGATCTTGAGAAGATGTGTCAGGGAGGAGGAAGTCTTTGACATCCTCCTGACCTTTCATGATGGGCCTTGTGGAGGTCATTTTGCAGCAAAAAGAACCACCTTCAAGATATTACAAATAGGCTACTACTGACCCACTCTTCGTTAGGATGTGAGGAGATACATGAGCTAGTGTGATCGGTGTCAGAGGATGGGGAAACCCACTCCAAAGGATGAAATTCCCATGCAACCTCAAGTGACCTTTGAGCCATTTGAGAAGTAGGGCATGGATTTTGTGAGGCCTATCAACCCCCCTTCAAAGAAAAAGCAGTACATCATTATGTGCACCGACTGCCTGGCAAAATGGGAAGAGACAAAAGCAATCAAAGCAGCAACAGAGGAAAAAATAGTTGTGTTTTTTAGGGAAGACATATTCTACAAGTTCGGGTATCCGAGAGAGTTGGTCACAAACCAAGGCAGTCAATTCACTTCGAACTTGATTGAAGACCTATGTGATGCTCACACATCATAAGATCAAGCATAGGACTTCCACCCCTTACCATCCGCAAGTGAATGGGCAAGTGGAGGTCACTAACAGAGCAATGGAAGGGATCCTAACCAAGGTAGTGAGCAGCAGCAAAAAAGACTGGGCGAACATATTAGTTGAGGCCACTTGGGCCTAAAACACAACATGGAAGACCACCACTAGGTTCACACCCTATGAATTGGTCTATGGGAAGAAGACTTTGTTGTCAATAGAGTTTGAATTCAATACCCTAAGGATGGTAGCTCAGTTGGACCTAGACCTTAGCCATGCAAAAAAGGAGAGATTACTTTAGCTCAATGGATTGGATGAATACAGATTGCAAGCCCTTCTCCATATAGAGGTAGTTCAACTTTAGAGAAATATATGGCATGACAGAAATATCAGGGAGAAGCAATTCCAAGAGGGATATTGGACACTACTCTATGATTCAAGATACAAGGATTTCAAAGGAAAGCTGAGGACAAGATGGCTGGGACCCTACACTGTGGAGAAATGTAATGACAATGGTTCAGTTTTCATCATAACCATTGATGATGAAACCATCCCCATGCTTGTCAATGGACATCGGTTGAAAGTATACAAGAAACCCCTCTCCAAGTGAGAGTTTATTGAATATTTGAATAAAATAGTGATGGTAGTGGAACATGTCTTAGGTTCCACTTCACCTACTCACTGGAGAAAAAAAGAAAAAATAATAAGGACTTAAGTGAAAACCTCCATGAGGCACTTGAGTCCCATCATTGGGTTGAAAACCTCTTCTGAGGTGGCCTGAAAAAAAAAAACAAAAACAAAAACGAAAAGGAAAATAATAAGATCCATAGGTGAAAACCTCCCTTGGAGGTGCCTAGGATAGGCAATTAAGGTGAAAACCTCTCTGAGGTGCCCTAGTTGTTTTCAAAAAAAAAAAAAAAAGAGAAAGAAAAAATGAATTTTTATTGCATTGCAGGTTTGCAACAGGACTACAAGGAGCAGAAGAAGGTGCCAAGGGGACCTTGACATCCATACCCGTGTCCATATCATCTTCTCCACCCCTTCCTCCATAATTGTTGGCATCTATTTCACCCCACTATACCTCTTTTCCCAAAGCTGTATTTTCTACAGGAGGCTCTATGTTTTCTGCAAGAGGCTCGTATAGGAATTACAGGGAGCCAAAAGTGTTTACAAGAGGAAGTTTGAGGGACAAGAAAAATTTCTTGAGGAACCTATAATACCTCTTACCATATTCAAACCTCCTTTCCATCATTTCCAAGCCTGCATCAAACTCCAAGCATCATTATTATATTTTTCCTTTCCAAGAAAAAACATAGAAAAATAGTTTTTTAGTTTTGGAAAAAAATCAAAAATGAAAAGAGGAGAAGGCACCATTAACCTTAACTTAATATTACCTATTATCCCTCCATCATTCATCTCCACCTCTGGCATCATTCTTGAGCTCCAAGCATAGGGAAATGGCTAAAGTTTCAAGGGGAGAAGCAGCTACAGGAACTCCTGTAGGAATTGTCGTAGCAGTTGATCCCATAGAAGTCCAGCACCAGCAGCAAGGGACAACATATCTGAAGGTTGTACAGGCACATGTAGCTCAACTCCAGCAAAAGAAGAACCTGCAAAAACACACGACAACACATCAACAAACAAGGACAACGTGCATGAAGGAAATTAAGGCATGCAACAGAGAAAGCCACAACACCTCACAGTCATTGGCAGCAAATACACTTAGATCACAGGTAAGTAGCTAAGTCACTCCTCTATCTGCATTTGTGTAATTAGAAATCATACAAAGGCAACAAGATGGTTGAAATTGAAAGAGGGAAAGGTGGCCAATTAACTTTTCCACCTTCATTTAGTTGACTTCACTCAACTGAGCTATCACCCACACATGCTCACAGTCAAATCAAGCATAAGATGCCAAGGACAAGTAGTGGGAGGAAGAGTTAACTCCGATGAAAAAATGAGGGATGATTACAAGGAGCGGTCATGATGACCAAGCAGGTGGGGACCAATGGTCCTAATCCGAGAAACATACAGATTTCCACCTCATCACTCATAACTGAAAATATCCATAAAAGGTAATGAGCACTCCTCCCCGCGTATTCTCACCACCTTTTCTTCATTTTCTCCTCGTAACTCAACCACACTATAGTCTTCTTATGCTCCCATAGCCTCGTAACGAAAATTCTCCATCGATTTCCTCCATATTCTTTCTCTCAACATTTTATATAGGAGTACCTACAAGAAATCTATAGCAACACCTACAAGAAATTTACAAGAGGGACAGTGGGCTTCTACAGGAGGGGCAATGAGTCATTTTGAAGGGAGAAAACATGATTTTTGGCACAAATCTTAGTCTAAAGAGGTAGGGGTCATGAATGCCCTCTGTTGAATATTAATATATGAAAGGGTTGGTCTCAAATTGGAAGTAAAATAAGTCTTTAAGAGGGTACAAATACATAGAAAATTTTCTATTTAAAAAAAAAAAAACACAGTCTCCTCTGTTTTTCTATTTCACTCAAAATTCTTTGTCTCCACCTTCACATTTTGTTTTTCAAAAGAAGTACAGGAAGTATGATAGGGGGGTTTATGAGAAAATAGCCCACTAACTCCACTAGACTCCATGCACATCCTCAAGTGGTGGACATATTTACAAGGGAAAATTTGATGAATTTCTTTAAGAAGTTTAGAGGGTTTGATGATGAAATTTCCCAATAATTTTCTCTTTTTCCAGTCCCTCACACAAGAAATCATGCTACTATAACCATTAGAGGCCCCTCCATTGAAATAACCCCTGAATTCATTAGTAGGCTCACTACCCTTTCTCTTGGGCTGCCTTGGAGTAAATATGAGAAACTAATTGGCCAAGCTACCAAGAAGAAATTTTTCCAAGATAATGAAAACCCTGTTGAAGACAAGAATGGAATTAAGAGGGCTAGTATACCATATCCTTAGGATGAGGTTAGCTACCAAGTGATCAAATACATTTCTTGTGAGGGGAGGCATAACATTGTTTATGGATATCATTTCAGAATCCTCCATGACTTGAGATATGGCATGGATACCCCAGCACCTCAAAAGCTTAGTATCCCTTACTTTCTCCTTCAGTCCATCATTGACTCCAGCACCAAGGTACAAGAAGGAAATTCACAACAGCTAGCTCACCATGGCCTAATAAAAATCCTAGTAGAAGAAGCCCTCCATACACTTACAATCCCTATAACATGGGAAGTTTTCAAAAATATGACAACTAAGGATGACATAAAGGCATTAACCTACGATGTCAGTCCTGCTATCAGTGAGGAGGAAGAATAGCAAGGAGGAGAAGATGAAGGTAGTGGTCACATAGAAAAGTAAGAAAGGAAGGAGGAAAGAAAAGAAACAAAGGAAGGAAAAGTTGAAGGGACAGAGGAGGAGGGGGAAAAAGAGACAGAAGAGGGAGAAAAGGAGGCAGAGATGGAAGAGCAAAGAGATAAGTCCCTTGAAACTTGGGAAAGAGAAGTAGTAGTTTCCCTCACTACACTCAGTACACCAGTCAGGTAGACGTAGGAGAGGAAAAGAAAAACCTCCATGTATTTCAAGGCAAGGAAGAGTACTAGAATTAGAACAAGAAAACCTCAGCCCTCATCAAAGACTCCCATTACCATTGAAGATTCAACACCTGCCAAGGTGAGAGAATCTCCTTCCAAGACAACCATAACCTATGAAAGGGGGACTATAAGATCTGCTACATGGAAGGGAAAGTCATTTCTACAGGACCCCAAACTAGGCCTACAAGAGGCTGAAACAGTCCTACAAGAGACACTGTCTAGACTACAGGAGACCCAAAAAATTGAGGAAAAGATAGGAGGACAGCCAGAGGTGGAAAAGGTAGCAAAAGATCTATAAGAACCTGACCCCCAACATAATCTTGGCTCCTATTACAATCTACTTGAGGGACACAAGATAATCCTGCAGAAATTTGCAATTCCACTATTTTTCAAATTGGAAAAAGAAAGAGTGAGAATGTGTAGGTGGATGCAGATAGCCAAGTCCAAAGGAGGTGAGGATATTGGCCAAATGGAAAACAAACTTAGGGAACTGGGTAGGGAATTGAGTGCTCTCAAAGATAGAGAAGCCATCACAAGAAGCCACCTTGAGAATGAGAATGAATTACTAATGAGGCTACTGCAAGAGAAAGAGACTCAGTTGGCATACATGGCTAACTTATCCATGGAAGCATTACGATGTAGAACACCAGCCAAATCTTATGGCCTCTATCTGAAGGATTAATGGCTTCAATTCCAAATAAAAACCTTGGCACAAAGAGGCACAATTCCTTTCCAAGACTATAGGCAATTCATGGATTTGTGTGACCAAAGCACCTCCGAAGACAAAGAAAAGATGGCAAATTTTTATCTACACAACATGGACCTCACAGACCTAAATGTGTGGGAATGCCAAGCTAGGGGATCTGCAATTAATGGCCATGGCATCATGGATGAACCATGAAGAATTGAGGGCAGAAAAATTGATAAGATTGTTAATAAAAGAGTAGAATGAACCATTGATGATAAAAGTTGAGCCATCAGATCCTATGGCACTCATCAGCACACACAACTTGCTTGCCAATGACCCTTAGATTTCCCCTAAATATCTAGCCAATCAAGAACAAGCCATTGCACACTTTGAAGATATGTTTAGGCTAATTGGGGAGGACTGTGTGCATGCATGCATGAGAATATGGAACACCCTACCCCATAGCTTGCAGATCAGGGAATACCATTCCCCCATGAGGCTAAAGGAAGCATTGAAAAGAGTGCCAATGTACAAGCACTCCATGCAAAGGCTAAGGTTCAACTGGATTGGCCTCAAACTGAGTCCTCCACTCATATTAGGCATGTTGGAAAGTAGAAGAGAAGAAGAAGAGGAGTAGTTGAAGGACATAGATAGAAAGGTAGGATTTTATGGGGAACATGAGTAGACCATAGCAGAAGCCTGGGATGCTAGGGAGGCCACCAAGGCCATAAAATATGAAGAGATTGACTAGGTTGCTCAGAGGATGAGCAACAACTTTAGTAGGGGTGATGATGAGCCTTATAAATGGGTATTTATATGGGATAATTTTACCTCCTAACCTACTCAAATCAACCATTATCTTAGCTTATTGTATGATTTTCTGATTATATTTATGCTTATTGGGTGAGTTGAGTTAGTTATTATGCCATGTGGTCTAACATGTATTTAACGCAGATTATTGATGGATTTCGAGGTCAAAGTCAAGGATTTAATGGTCAAACTGTAGCAATAACTCGAAGCAGACAGAGGAGAGGACTTATAGGAGGGAATCCCCCTCTTTTATTTCTCCTCACTTTGAATTCCCCTTCATTCATCTCGGAGTACAAGTAGTCGAATCATGCACCAAGAAGGCAGTCGAGCAAGTGGAAGATGATTGATAGTTATCTTGAGTTTTGGGAGCCAAGCCTTCCTAATTTTAAGGAAGTTGTTGGTAGATTCTGATGTATAAGTAGAGAGGCCTAGGGCCTCACTAGGGTCAAATTTTTTTTGCTTGTGTAAACTCTGCTCAAATTTCGAGCTTACTATTTTTTACAGTTTTATGTAATCTTGTTATTTTTTTATAATGGAGATGGAATCCTTTTTGAGCTAGCACTAAGTTACCTTAGAGGAATGAATCTCTTGGGTTAGGGCCCAATCCAAGTATCCAAGCTTCTATTCACTTGTATTTGTATGCTTTACTTCAGTTTGTAGATTAATATGATGTTAGATGTATTTCTATTATGGTTAAGAATAGGTTGCTTTTGATGATTTAGCAGCTTGCTTCCATTTATGCTTTATGTAGTAGGTTAAACAGTGAACAGAGAAGATTCAAAAGGCTAGCAACAGTGCCTTGGCCTCTCTTCCTCCCTCTTGAACCATGATTTGAGGCAAAGACTCTCTTACTACCCCAAAAACACAGATTTTCCTCATTCCTAGGACTTCTAGTGTTTGCAGCTCTTTCGTAGGTTGATAGTCCAGTTTTCTTTGCTTCTGATCTCCTTTATCATGTTCACTTCTTGACTTGCAATATTCCTTTTGCACGCTTTCCTTTCTTACAACATTTCTAAGCATTTCCTTCTATACATCATAGTTTAGGCCATCTTAATGCAAAATTCTGTTTTTCCTAGGATGCACTCATTTCATTGGTTGCTTGATTTTCTTGGTTGAATGTTAGTTTATATGCATCAGCTATATTCCATCAGTAGGCTAGCTTACTAGCAATCACACCCTCCATCTGAGCCATGCCCTATAGATCTCCCAAACCTCACCTCAATTCTACCGTAGTTTCCTTCATTTTTCATAGAACTTCTTCCTCTCTCCTTGAGCAAACCTAATCATCTTCCTCTCTCCTGGTGATTCATGGTAGACCTTAGGCACCCTAACATCTCATTCTAACCTTCATACACCTTTTTCACCCACTCTCACACCCTTAAAATAGTGGAAATTTCTCTCAGCCTCTTCCTGTAGGCCTCCTATAGTTTCCATGTTTTCCTCCTATAGTTTTCCTATATCCTCCTGTAGTTTTTCCTGTAAGCTCTCTTTTGAAGGCCTAGTGTGGGAAAAGCCTCCAAAAGGCCACCTAAGACCTCCTAGGACCCATCCACACCATCTTACATGCTCCCAAGCTCCAATACTGCTCTCTAACGCCACCTGTTCATTGCCACACTCACACACAATAAACTAGATGCATGTTAAATTCACATAAAAACACATAAAAAAATCCAAAAATATGTTTTTTTCTTATTTGCTTCTAGAAATAGCATGGTTAGATGTTGTTTACTTCGTTCAGTAGGTAATGGAATTTCTTTCATGGTTTCCATAGTGCTTTTGGAAAAAGTAGAATTAACTTGTTAATTAGGGTTTACTAGGTTTTGCTTTACATTCCAATCTTTCTCCTTTCTGCAATTAGAATAATATCTATAGAGTAATCTTTCTTTCCTTTCATCATACATAGAGCTTCTTCTGAAATCTATAGAAGTTGGCTTGAGCTCCTAGTGATCTTACGCCGACTGACTAAGTGACAACCTACAGTAAGAACTAGTACTTGTGCATATAGCACCGACGCTTGCAAGTTTGTTACAAACTACCAAGTTGATAAAAGTAATGTTGGTAGCCCAAGAGTTGCAACATTCTTGCTGCAATATTGGCACTCACCAGATGGCTTCAATTCATGCAGGATCTATTCATATACCATCTTTAGAGATTATATGGCCTAATAACTTTCCCTCTTCTACCCCAAATAAATATTTTTTGGGATTCAAAGAAATTCCATACTTTCTGCATTTGATGAAAACCTTCCTTAGATGATCTAAGTGTTGTTTATCAGATTTTGAGAATATAGTGATGTCATCTAAGTATATTACTAGGAAGTCATGAATTTCCTTATCAAAAGCTATGTCCATGGCCCTTTGGAAAGTGGCCCCTCCATTATTTAATCCAAAAGGCATCTTCACACACATGAATGTGCCTCAAGGAGTAGTAAACACAGTTTTAGCCTGGTCATCTGGGTGAACTAAAATCTAATTTTAACCAGAAAACCCATCCAATTATGAGATTCTGGTTGACCCTACTACCCTTTGTAATATATGATCCATTTAGGGAGAGGGTAATTGTATTTAAGTGAAACTTTATTAAGGTTCTTGATACCAACACAAAGTCCGATCTCACTATTTTTCTTCCTTGTTGGCACCAAATTTGAAACCCAATCAGAGAATCTAATTGGTGCTATTATCTTGGCCTCATACATCCTTCGGATTTCCTTTTCAATAGAAGGCGATGGGATGGGATTGATCCTCCTAAGCTTCTGCCTGAAAATTTTCTGGTTTGCTTTTATGGGGATAGTGTGTTGTATGATGCTGGTGTCATAGGACTTGAGGTCCTCATAACTTGAAGTAAAGACATCTTGGAATTCCTTTAATAGTTCAATGTATTTCACTTTTTCGGTAGGAGGTAAGGACTTTTAAAGTTTGATCCATTTAGGCTTTTCCTTAGTGCCTATATTACACTCCTCTATATTAGATTTAAGGGTTCCATCTTTGGTTTTCTAGGGACATAATTTGAATCAAACAAGTCCTCCAAAGGGGTTAATCCTTTGGGCAAAAAGTTGTCTTTGAGATTAATGATTTTATGAGAGATTTTTCAGCGTAAATCACAAGATATTTCATTTATCGACACGTTTCAAACCAACTAGTTTGGTTCATCATCAGGACAAGTTGAATGAGCAGATCAAGCTATGCATGTTAAATAGATAGAGCAGAAACTCCAATGGCTGTATAATGGCTATATTTACAATGACTAGATTTGATTGGTTAGTTAGGACAGGATTAGGGGTATAACCATTAATTAATTAAAAAAGAAACTATGGTTAGTTAAATTCTTATTAGAACAAAAGTAAAAAGACCATTTTTATCCACTTATAATTATAAATATATATTAAAAATAAATTATAACCAAAATTAATATACATTAATAGTTAGTTAGTTATAAAAATTATTAAATATATAAATATAGCTAAATATCTAGATTCAAACATAAGTCAATGGGGTTGTTCCATATACTAATATATAAATAAATATTAAATTAATTATAAAACTAAATTAATATTAAATAATAGTTATTTATAAAATTTCAACAACTTATATAAATAATAGGGTAATTTAAGGTTATGATAATATAGTAATTTAATGATATTATATATATATATATATATATATATATATATATATATATATATATATATATATATATATATATATATATATATTATATATATAATATATATATATATATATATATATATATATATATATATATATATATATATATATATATATATATATATATATATATATCTAAATTAATAGTAAGTAATCCAAGTTATTAAATTTAAATATTAGAGTAGCTAGTTATAAAAGTTATAAATATTAGGGTAATACATAAATAGTGAGTTATTAAGATGTAAGATAAGGGACAATTTATACACTTATAATTCTAAAATTATTAAAGATAAAATTAATTTTTAATTCAATATTTATCTATAAAATTTAGTTAAATATATAAATATTAGAGTAGTTTAAGGGTTAGAAATAAAATTCTAATATTTAAAATAAAATGTTTATTAAAGGGTTAAAATAATCAAAGATTAATTTCACACTTATTTTCTTTAAGTTATTAGCATAAATAAGAACTACTACAAGAACTTCAAGGAGCAAAGGCCCCAAGAAACAAGAAACCAGGGGAAAATATCTTAAAAGACAACAAGAAAAAAAAAAAACAAAGGGAAGGGAAGGCAAGAAGACCATGACTAAGAGGAGAAGGTTGGGACCCAACAACTACTAATCCTCCAGCCATCCTCTCAATTGAGATTGTTCGGCCTTTTTTCAATCAAGCGTTTCCCTAAATTTTCGGTGATGGAATTGGGACACTCTGGCAATCGCACTAGGCTCCTTGATGCAGACATGATGATTGGTTTTATCAACATGCGCTGCTAAAGTAGAAGACTTGGCTTTTCTATGCTTAAGGTCCGCTGCATGCTCACTAATCCTTTCATTAATGGAGCGACCAGTCTCACCAATATAGGGGGTCCCACATGAACAAGGAATAATATAAACCCCTTTCATGTCCTTGAGGTTGATGGGATCCTTCACAGATCTAAGATTAATGATTTCAGAGTCTTTGTTAATTATCTCATCAAATTCCACTTGCTTTAGGTTTTGTACATCTAATTTTGTAAATTTAATGGGATGAAATCTATCTATCTTTTCATCTTCTATTTCATTAATTTCAATTTCATCTTTAAAATCAAGATCTAATTTTATGTTAGTATCTATATTACTATTTACAAATTCTTCCTCTAAGGTTAAAAAATTGTTTATCTGTTGGTCATTAGCAAATACTTGCCATTTTTTTAAGTTATCTGGGATAGCAGGTCTATGCCTGACCTCAGTAGTGTATTAATGGTTAGGTTGAAATGTTAACTTACAAGTCCTGGAAAACATTGCTAAAGTATGAGCCTGCATATTATGCTTCGTAGGAATTACAGAAACCTTGGTTTCTAAGAAATTATTTAGTATTTCTATAATGGTTCCTTTGTAACAACTTAATCTAGGGTCTTTGGTCATATATATAGCTTTCATCTAATTTATCACTAATTCAGAGTCTCCCATACCAGAAACTCTTATAACTCCTAACTTTCTAACTAATTTAAGACCTAAAAGAAGTGCTTCATACTCAGCCATGTTGTTAGTGCATTAGAAATTCAGACTGTAAGCATGGCCCTCTGAGTGATCATTCTCCAGATTATACATCCACACTCCTGCTCTTGCTCCTAACTTATTCACTGATCCATCAAATTAAAGGTGCCATAATATCTCATGTTCATAATTTTCACTGTCAGGGGGAAGAAAATTTTTCTTGTTTGAGGTATTTTGATCATCTTGTTGATTAGAAATCCCTTGAGTTTGAACAATTCCTTTTTTAGTTGTAACTGTAATTTCTTTTGGTTCTGAAATAATATTGTTTGAAGTGGTTTGTTGTGTTTGTTCAGCATTATACAAAATAAAAGAATCAAGGTCAGAATGCATGGAGTAGATAGGAAAGTTTTGAGGTCTATCCCGGTTACTCACCACATATTTCATTAGGGTCTCTCTATACAACTTTTTAGGTTGTCCAAAGACTAAGATTGTGGCATATGACATGTCAAGTTGCAAAGATCCTTGGAGTTTAGCTCCCCATGATCTAGACAATAGCATGCCATATTAGGTGGGATGTGAGCAACTACTATATCCATGAGAATGGTCTTAGCAGGATATTGTACTAAGGAACCAGACAAGTCTTTGATTAACCCTAGACACTTTACTTGACTTGAATCAAATGAAAATAAGTTCTTATAAGGTCTAGTAATGTCCAAGTTTAATTTTTCCATAACCGATTTATGCATTGAATTGTGTGAAGCTCCTGAATCTAACATTGCATTGTGTAAGATTTTATTGAATGCTAAGGCTAATATAAAATGGTGGTATTCATCCTTCTAGTGGTTTTCCATTAACATCAGGACCAAATATAAGCTCAAGTTGATCATCAAACAAGTTGACAAAGTATTCATTCTCAACAAAGTTTAAGGCTTTGTTTATTTGAGACTTATAGGTTTCACTTTTAATCTGCTCTATTAAGGGAATTGAAATTTTCAGTTTAGCTACCTGTGCTCCCAAATTTAAAGGAAAAGGGCCTTTTTCTGTTTGAGTGCTTGGAATTCTCATAGGAAGAATTGGAGTAGATTGCTCTTCTTTTTTCGCATTTGAGGTCTTTTTCTATGGATTTTCTAATATGGTGTCTGGAGATTTTTGCACTGCCTCCTTGGAGGGGTTTAACATGGAATGTTGATCATTAGGAGGTTGGTCATGGGTTATATCTACAATGGTGGGACCAAGAGGGTTATGATTTGGTTTAGGGAGGATTTGGAGAGTTTTAGTAACTTGAGCTATTTTGATTTTCTTGGGTTGATTTGGCACTATTTTCTTGGTCTAGTCAGGAGTATCAGTATTATTTTTACTCCTTAAATTATATTTTTGTGTACTTCAAAAATGGCATAATCATACCCTTGCTTATAATCAAATTATTCTCCAGATTGGGTTTGCAATTGTTGTAGCATATGCAGTTCCTGCTCATCTTGGGTCAAGAAGACAGTTTCCTCATCATCCGATCCCATCAAGTTAATGTGTGCATCTTCTCCAGGGTCATTTGGATAAAGGGAGGCCTAATATTTTGATCAGGTCCATTTTTCCCAGTATTTTGATTCTAATTCTTTCTAAAGTTTGGATTTCTTATTGGAGGTGCCTGTTGATTATCTGATTGAGGCTTCCTCTCAATGTTCTCTATCCTATCCATCAGTTTTTCCATGCCCTTTGTTAGAACATATTTTTTAAGGTTAGAGGGTGAGGCTTCATCTTTGGAAGGTCCTCTCCTTTCATTTCTAACCCTAGCTCGTTTTGCTAGCAAATTGGCTTCTACTCTAACTTCTACACTCTGCATGTCTTCTAAAGTTGGAGGATTTCTCTTTTTGAGTTGGAAGGCCATATCAGTATCAAAACCATCATGAAACTTTATCAGTGCTAAGTCAAGTGGGGGTCTAATATTGATTGGTATTACATTGTATATATTGTTAAATTTGGTACAGTAATCTTGGACTATTTCATTTGGTCCTCTTGTAATTTTTTCATATTCTGAAAGGATCTACAGAGGGTTCTTTTTTATTTTCCCATCTATTTAAAAATTGTTGATGTAATATTTCTAAACTATATATGTTAATAGCAGGTAAGGCTCTAAACCATTTCCTAGCATCACCATCCAGAGTTTGAGCAAAAAGTCTCATCTGAACATCTCCAATATCAATTTCATGTAATTCAAAGTAGTCTGTCATTTTGTTTACGTGATGTTGTGTTGTATAAGGTCCTATGCCATCAAATTGGACAATTTTGTTTTGGTAATCTTGTGGCATGGCACCAAGTGGGGCAGGTAACACCAGAGGAGAATATCTATTTGCCATGGCTCTTAGTTGGGCTGGACTAAGAAGTGGGGTTGGGGTACCAGGAGACGATACAATAGTTAATGGATACCTAGGAGTAATGGGTGATTGATGGGTAGTGATAGGTTGGTAAAGGTATAAATGGAGGTGAGGAATGAACTTCAGAGGTAGAAGGGAATAATGGTGAACTAAGGCTATCTGACCCTGGTTCAGAAAGATTAGGGATATTAGTAGTAGTGAGGGATGACTGAAGGGAATTTAGAATATACTGATCAATTGATTGGTTTGCATTTTTGGACTTCGATGTCTGCAATAAACTCTGGATCTAGAACTATGTCATTAAATGCAATTTCAGACTTGGTTCTGAATAGGGAAAGGTCAAATGACTCATCAAAGGGGAGGTATTCTAAAAACAACAACTCATCAGGGCATGAATCTGCTTTGATTGAAGTTGTTGGACTTACTAAACTTTCTTGTCTTTTGGATCTCCTTGAAATTAGGTTGGGATTATCCACTACTGGGGCAGGGTTTGGGTCTGGATTGGCCCTAGTATAGTGATTTCTCCTTGAAGCAAAAGTTTTGAGCTTTTCTAATTACTTTCTTTTTGTGAAATTTTGTAAATAACTTCTAATAAACTCTTCAAGAGGCTCGAAATAAAGATTTGAAATTTTCTCAAAGGTTTATTAAGACTGAGGATTTGAGTCCCTAGTATGGTCGCCACTATGTTATCACTCATATATTTTCCCTAAAAGTTATTAAAAGAAGGAATCATCTGAGGTAACCACAAACCAATATTTTAGGCTTAGGTTATAGCTAACCTAAGTCCAGAGAGGGCTCTCTCTTTATAATTTAGCTTTGTTTATATGGGATTTTAGGCTAGTTCTTAGTGTTCATGGGGTTTTGTTTTGAATTGAATATTGGGTGGTGGAATTCTTAGAGAATATGGATAGAACTAGGTATTCAAGCCATTGGGATATGGAGTCAATAAAAGGATAGAATAACTGGACCAGATCATTAAAGGGAATGTTCGCAGGGCATGCTAGTAAAGAAAAAGGCAAATCTTCAGGTTTGATGGATGAAATGATTCTAACCAGGGTGAAAGGGCACTTAAGAATCCTTGGACCGAGATCAGAATGAAGAACAAAGGGTGATAATGAACAAAGGGAAATTAAGAATCCTTTGCTATAGACTATGGGAGAAACTACAGAAGCTAAGGAGAAGTTAAGAATTCCCTAGCTAAAATAGTTTAGGAGAAAACATTCAGAATGTAAACAGTCAAGATAAAGTGCATTTAAGCAATTTCTGAAATATCATTCCTTGTTATACATTTAGATTTAGAGAAACAAATAAGATTATTAAGAAACATAAGAAAAAACAACAATAAACATGAGATAATACTTATTTGTATTTTTCTTTACACAAGAATCCTATAAAAAATCTGAGCTTTATTCCTTGATCCAACAAGCCAATCTATTCATTGATACAATATAAGTTTGATTTGAGACAAAAAGTCTATAGAAATGTCTTGGAATCCACACTACATACTTCGAAATGTGAAGTATTTATACAAAAAGTAATTACAAAATATTTCATAACAATTTCAGATTTAATCTAGGGAATAAAATATCTTCATGCATGAAGATAGAGACAAATGTGAAACTGGTTCTTGTTGTCCCTTTTATTGTGGTGTTGTTGGTTGTTTATGTTGATTTTTGAGCCCTTTAAGATGGTGATAGTTCTGGTATTTCCATGCTGGAATCTTCTTTACCTTGATCTTTCACTAATACTCTTTGACTCTGTTACTCTTTGACCCTTCTTATCTATCTTTCACCTGTTTCACCTAGCTGCCTTTGTATTTATTGTGGTAACTTTCTAATGTAAAAGTTTTTCATAGTAACTCTATCATTTTTTCCTACCATTTTGCCTCAGGCAATCTCATTTTCAACATTCTCTTGTAAATTTCTTCTGCCTCTGTGTATTTTGCAAAATTGGGCTTGGAGAGAAATAGATGCTTCACCTCCTGTTCTAAGAAAAAGAGGTTTTATAATGTATCATATAGTACTTTTCTAGTAGGAAAAGCTTTAATGCCTAAAGATTTGGCTTGATCCTTGGCCAACTTCCTGAGGTTATCACTATAGTTCAATTAGGTCATGAGTTTGTCATTGATAACCATAGGACTGGGAAGGCCTTTGTCCCTCAAAATTTGAAATTTGGCCATGAATAAGATTGACTACCGTACCGTAAAAATTATTCTGCAATTTTACGATTGGTTTGGTAATCCTCTCTACCTAGATCTCCAGAGAAGTCCATTTTTCTCCTTTTCAGACTCCTTAAAGGAAAAGGTCCTCTGCGCATTTTTCACTTCAGGCTCAATAAAAATTGAAGGCGACTAGAGTCATCTTTTGTTTTTTCTCGACTCTTTAAAATTGAAAAAAAAAGTTGTGTCCAAGCATCTAAAAAATTTATTTTAATCGGAATAATGTCACAAATTCCCCATTGATCTTCAGGTTGAGAAAATGGAGTCTACCAACCAAGGATTGCCCCTTAGAGGAAATCCTAGTCCCTTCTCCTCTTGGGGAGATGTTGGTCCACCCCATATGGCCACTTTGTCACTTTCAGGATTGGCACATTGTTTGCCGGTCTGGCTCTTTCTCTACCTCTATCATTCAGAATCCCATAATTCCTGAACAGTCCTAATCAGCACTAGACGACACTAGAGTTTGTCTCCCAACCTTCTACTTCATCTGATTCTCCCTCTCCTCCTTCCTCTTCGCTTGATAAAGCCGATAAAGCTAAAAGTCAAGTAACTGAGAAGAAGAAGAAGCAGAAAGAGAAAAAGGAAAAGAAGAAAAAGGAACCAAAATCGAAAGGGAGCAACCAAGTATCGTCTAGCAAAACTTCACACACCGCACAGTCAAAACCTAAATCTCCTTGCATCATTTGCAATGGATACCACTATCACCGAGATTATCCCTGCATCCCTCGAATCTTAAGGGATTGGTTTCCTCGTTTTCACAATCTGGTAGCATCAACCTCTGGCAATCACGTTGAATGCTCACCATCAACCAGTGAAAGTGAAGCACATTGACAAAGAAGGAATCCTAAACTTCCTTGTAAGTTATGCGAAGGCGATCACGTCATCCACCATTGTCCCTTCCTTGAAGAGGCTAAAAGAGTTTTGGATAATCGTCTGGTTTTACCGCTACGACTTCCTCCTGGATATCAAAAACTCTTGCCAAGCCCTCCACCGATTGAAAATCCAGCTAGCCCATCATTGTGGTTAGTCGAAACACCTATCTTTGAAAATGAACCCTCTGAATCTATACCAAACAAAATTCAAAGGGTTGATACGGCAATTTACCCGGTCTTGCCTTCAGAGTGTTCATCTTCGAATGATACCATCACTGAAGAGAAAGAGAACGACACCGTTCAAATTCTTTTCATCAACACAGACTCCGATGAGCTTGGGGGCAATCCTCCCATTCCTTTATCATAGGAAGGAAGTTCATCAGAGTCATATCCAGCCATTTATTCGATCCCACCACCAAGCAACCTAATCGTTTCCTTCGACTGGAATCTACTAGGAAGACCCCGTTTACCAACCAGTGTACCATTCAGAATCATTGTACAAGCTTAGCTTACAAAATGGTCATGGTTGGTACCATCATTGATGAAGGTGCTTCTGTGAGTATCCTTTCCTCAACTGCTTGGAAAGTGCTTGGTTCACCATCGCTTTTGCCTGAAATGAGAAATCTGACAGGCTCTGACAAGGGAACCAGTCGACCTTTAGGGATCCTTCCAAATGTGCCCATTACTTTGAGAAGGAAAACTATTCACATGAATGTTATGGTAGTTCAAGGCCCTTTAGATTATAATAACTCCTTGGACGCGACTATATTTATTGCATGGGAGCCATCATCTCCTCACTCTTTAGAGTAATGTGTTTTCCGCACGAAGGCAAAACAGTCAAGCTCGTGGAACAAATGTCATTCCCCAGTTCACACATCGCAAATAGTCAAATACCATCCCTAAATGGTCTTTTCACACAAGAAATGTCTCATCGGTCTCCAGTCCGTCCACCTTATGAGCACGAGTGATTCAGTAAGGTGTGACTAAAACCCAGGGGGCATGCACCCTGGTCTGTTTTGGCAGGAAAACCTTAGGTATATAGTGGATTTCCGCAAGGGATATATGACTAGTCTGGCAAACCCATCCTCATAGTAAAATGGGAACGGGCTGGAATAAGATACCTTCGTCAAATTTATGTGAGTAGAGGTGCGTCTGCACCATTCACCTTTGTCTGTTTCGATAGACATTGCCGAGGAAGCATTTTTCTTGGTAACCTAGAAATTTTTCGCTATACTTGGGGGCATGCAAACCTTTCCGCATGCAAGTGAAGAGTGGCTATTTATTTTTTAAATTTTTAGGACTTCTAACCCTTTAAACCGGTAAGGCTAGTCGTTTCCTAACTCGCATAAAGAAAGGACCTGGGGCAAAGCTTCAAAAGGGCAAGCTCCATAAAAAATGGCATCTTGAATGAGACATTCTTATCATATGACTAGTGAGAAATGTTTTTGTAGAGTTCAAGATCATTAAAAATAAACTCTCCACGAGCGGTTTTAGCGCATAGTTCAAGCTCATTAAAAAATAAACACAAGTCATGAGCAAGTGTTTCCCCCAGCGTTTAATCTCATTAAAAAATGAACTGGTAAATAACCATTGTGAATGCCTTATCGCCAGCTTTTGAGCCTTGGTCGTGGTCTTGCCATCACCTCCACTCTGTTTTTAGTCTATCATTCACCCCCATATGATTTTTTACCCCTTCGAGGAACATCTGCGAAGAGTGATTCTGCTAGCCATCCTTGTGACACTGCCGTGATTGGAAAATTCCAAATCTTACCTGGAATCAGCTGCTACCCGAAACCATCACTCGTTCCTCGAAAACAAGTCTTCTTTAAGATCTTTTCGCCTGACTCGTTAAATATGAAAAGTTTGTCGGGTGATTGGCCTCTCCATCTTGTTAAAAGGCATCGGAATTGCTATCCCTCTTCTCGATTTTAATCTTTTTGGACCTGAGGGATTATTACACAAAAAGATTGAGCGCTTGTTAAAACTATCGAAAATTCATCCCTTTCGTATTATTTTACGTTTTTTCGGACTTAAGGGATTATACAACAAAAAGTAATCTTTGTAGTCTTCTTTCTGTTTCTTTCAGACTCTCTAAAATTGAAAGAGACCGAGTTATCTTTGTCGTTAAACTCGTTAAAACCGAATAGCGACAAACTCATCCAAATGGACGAGAACGAGTTTCATTGTCGCTAGGCCCGCTAAAATATAGCAACAGGTTCGCCCGAAGGGCGGATTATAGAACAAGCATATGTTATCCTCCTCAAGCTTGACAAAAATAAAAAGGTACTGGTCAGCAATGACTGAGGAAAATTGGGAAGAAAACAAGAAGAAACTTTATTGGTAGCAAGTCGCTCTTGAACATGACACTTTCCTTCCGCATCCATGCTGGGTTGGGTTTTTCCGTTCACTGGTCTTCACCATTGGTCCATCACACCATCCATCTTTGGGGTTATTGCTACCAATCCATCGTCAGTGTCGCCGATATGTTCAAGAGAAGTCATTTAGACTATTCATCTGTGTCTCACCCACTACAATACATTCATGCTTCATTCCTTCATGACTGCCACCCTGAACCTTGTATCGTCAGTTTGTTTTCACCTCCAAAATCATTTGCTTCGTTCTGTGTCATTGATGTGGGATTCATTAAGGCCCTGCTACAACGGGTCGCTTCTTGTCGACAGCAGCTCATTATCTAAGAAGTTGACTTAGGAACAACCCTTTCAGTACTTTGAAGATTGCGTGCCTCAATGGCAAGTTTCTCACTGTCCGCGACAGGTTTACATCAATGGCCTTTGACCGAGAGATTTTGTGTGGTGTTCGATGCCAAGTCCCTTTTCAAACCACGTAAATTGTACTGTAGTACCTTGAGGGTCATTGTCATTATTGGTGATTCCTCTCGCGCATATTAATAGCTTACTTCATTGGCTGGTAATCAGGCGATGTCTTTCCATGTTCGACTCCAGAACCTTTTTCACATGGATCGACCTGTACTTCGAGTGAATATTGGACGAGTTTTGAAGACCCCAGATCTATTTTCATCCATCCGGACTGGGATATATTCAGGAATATAAAAACATCCAGTGTACATCATTGCCGAACAGATGATCATCCAAATCAAAGGAAGATGTGTCCATATCACCAGTCTGTCACACAGACAATCGTCTGTCCTATGTACATGAAAATGAATTTATAAAGCTGAGCATGGGAATGCCCGCCTCAGCTAGATCATGAAAAATGTTGTCGAAATAATGTATTGTATTGTATCTTATTACAAGTCGCCTCCCAGCTCGAAAAAACTTCGGATCCTCATAGTAAAGCATTTCACCCGACATTAAAAAAGATTAACGACCTCATGCTTTAGGGGGAAACTGTTATAGACATTTTTGGGAATTCAACCCCAATCACAAATGTCCATAAACTGGAGGCTCTTAAGTCCCTAAAAGTGTTTCTTCACTACCTAAAGGAACAAGGTCAACTCATTACATCATCTCCCAGAAGTTCTCCACTAAAAACTGCTCATAAATGGTCAAAACTGGACCATACTGAAAGCTCAATGCAGAGGGTGCGATGCATATCACCTTCCCAATTTACAGGGTGCGATGCATACTAATTTTCTTCTCTATAGGGTGTGATGGTCGGGAAAGGACAAGTGGCAGGGAAAAAAATGCGAGGTGGAAGATCATGGAATCTTCCAGAAGCTTCCCCTCTGACACTTGCCTCTCCATTTTCGACTAGGGATGAGTAAGAGATCATCATTCTACAAGTGGAAGCAGGAACTATCAGAGAGAAGACACTAATCAAGATCCTAAAAGATGACTCACCTCTCTGTAATCATCTATATATGGATTTCTCATCACAGAGATCCAGAGGCTAGAATTTTGTATCTTATAGAGAAGTGTTGTTGGTATTCTGGTGTACATTCACAGTGTTGGGTGATCTAGC